>JAHZMX010000261.1:0-22789 GCA_027743895.1 Seira musarum
ACTCGACTCTCAAGATTTGAATTAAGCACGGAACATTTATCAAAAGACATCTGCTTTCGAGAAAGTAAATAGGAGGTCGGATTTGGCTTCATCATCAGTGTACAAAAATTGACACAAGGGTGGATAATCACTACTCTTCTGTGTTTAGTTAACGGTGAATTTTTCTATCTTGTTGTGTGTCTCTTTTCCTTCTTTTGGAGGAAGAAAAAAAAAGTTGAGATGAGTTTTTGACAAGGTATAAAAACCCGGAAATGACAATCAACTTTTTCGTCGTGTAATTACTATTGTATGGCAGGTTTTCACAGAAAAAAAATATGAAAAGGTTAACGAACTATATTCAGACTCTTGTTATTATCTTGTTTGCAACATCATCCTTGTGAGGTAAGGTACATGTTCTTGGGAGGGGAATAACTTTTTACCTACTATTCAATTAGATGTCAAATAATGGCAAAAAAAAGTTCAAGGCATCATCAGCCAAATAAAACTCAAGCCACCCATGTTACTACTGCTAGTGTGGTCATGATCATGATAGGTGGTGGGTGTTGCAATTTCTGAAAAGGTAAAATCGCACAAGATCCTTCTGGAATGACGCAAGAAATCTATCGATCCGATTCCCAGGCTGATCGGTAAGCTTAAGGAATCGTAATTCTCTAAAGACTTGAAGGTAGAGAAATCATTCATTGTCAGAATGTTATAGTGAACTACCTAGAGACATGGTCAAGTCCTAGAAAAAAAATATGAAGTGAACATGAACAGATCGAATAAGCAAATTTCTATCCTCTTATCAAAAGATATTTGTAAAAAATGTTCATGACGAAATCTCGTTTCTTTATCATATCAAAATGGAAAGAGGGGGAAGACAAAACAAGCATAGTTTTTTTTTTCCTTTAGCAGATGCCAACAAGTGCATTATTAGCTTTCATAAAAGAGTACAAGTAACAATATTTTTTGGAGAGTGGTTCCTTTTTATTTTATCGCTGCCACTGCAATGTCGAATTACGAATTGCCCATCTTTCAGAGAGCAACATTTATTTCGTGATAAATTGAAGTGTCCATCATTCATTGTCAGAATGTTATAGTGAACTACCTAGAGACATGGTCAAGTCCTAGAAAAAAAATATGAAGTGAACATGAACAGATCGAATAGGCAAATTTCTATCCTTGTATCAAAGTATATTGTATTCTGTTTGTAAAAAATGTTCATGAAGAAATCTCGTTTCTTTATCATATCAAAATGGAAAGAGGGGGAGGACAAAACAAGCATAGTTTTTTCCTTCCTTTAGCAGATGCCAACAAGTGCATTATTAGCTTTCATAAAAAAGAGTACAAGTAACAATATTTTTAGGAGAGTGGTTCCTTTTTATTTTATCGCTGCCACTGCAATGTCGAATTACGAATTGCCCATCTTTCAGAGAGCAACATTTATTTCGTGATAAATTGAAGTGTCCACTGCTCACACTACTCGTGTGGCAACTGAGAAGGATTTTCGTGTAGACAGCGTTGTTATTATTATGAGACAGTCGTCAGTGCCAGCTGCCGCCACTGAGTATGTAGCTATTAAATATTGTGCAAAAAATGGATACATTATGACTCTGACACAGAAAAAAATGGCCTATGATACGGGGAAAGTGATTCTGCATGAATAAGAGGAGATGTACAAACATTTCACGAAAGATATGATATGATATGATATGAGGGAAAACACGAGGCTTCATTCCTGCAGTTTGGAAAATGTCAAGGTGCATTAAGAGCTCAGGGAAATGATGTCTCCCCAAGCAAGCAGCAGGGTTATCATGAGTGACAAGCCCATCAAGACAAACCCATTGTCTCACACAGACATACAAGTAGTGAGTGAGTGGAGCAGAATCATCGTCATCCTCACTCACTAAAATGCATTTAATGATGCTGCCTTTTACAGAAATGATGAATAGAAGAATTCTTCTTAAAACAAGAAACAAAAAACTTTGTTGTTTTGCAAAAGACCCTTGACCGACTAAAAAGGGTGCCCAATTCATTCTCAGTCTCAGTAGTAAGGATAACTACGTTGAAGACTGTGACTCAAAAACAGTAAAAGTAACAGCAAATAATTCGTTTCATGCAAAGGTCCAACAACAAAGTCGCGACAAAATAAGAATTTTATGAGGAAACTAAATCTTTTCAAGTTTTCCTCGTATTTCTTCTAACGATGTCAATTCAAGACATATTTAGCACGAAGAAAAAAAACTACCTAGATCGTCTCCTTTTTTCTGTTCTTACAACTTTATTCTTTTTTTTAGGTAGCTCCACAAAAGAAACTAGTTGCTGGAAACTTTTTTCGTTACCATTTTTTTTTTTTTTTTTGAGGAAGTGAAGAAGTCGAGATCGTTTAAACGGGAAAAATGGCTATTGACACTCACACGGATTAGGAGCAGAGCGTGTAATATTTAAGAGACCAATCCTACTTATGTTGTACATAATGCGGAGTTAGTTAGCAGATTTTTTTTCTCTTGAAGTTGTCAACAAAATGTGTATTCTCAGTACTCTGTTCCAATTACTTTTTCAATAGACGTACTATTTAGCCCCACTCGTGTGTGCAGAAAGAAACATTACGAAAGAAGGAAGAAGGATGGCAGGGGTTTTTTAAAAAAGAAACTTGCTTGATTGGTTAGAGATTTTTTTGCTTGTTATTACTTCTTCCCTACTTCTACTGACTTTTTTCGTTACCAATTTTTTTGAGGAAGTGAAGAAGTCGAGATCGTTTAAATGGAAAAAATGGCTATTGACACTCACACGGATTAGGAGCGAAGCGTGTAATATTTAAGAGAGCAATCCTACTTATGTTGTACATAATGCGGAGTTAGTTAGCAGATTTTTTTTTCTCTTGAAGTTGTCAACAAAATGTGTATTCTCAGTACTCTGTTCCAATTACTTTTTCAATAGACGTACTATTTAGTCCCATTCGTGTGTGTAGAAAGAAACATTACGAAAGAAGGATGGCAGGGGTTTTTTAAAAAAGAAACTTGCTTGATTGGTTAGAGATTTTTTTGCTTGTTACTACTTCTTCTCTACTTCTACTGTTGCTTTCCAGATGCCAAATAAGGAGGAAGAAAAAAATGTCTCCCGCCATGCGATGCCAGTGTTGACGACCGATCGTTTTGCAAACAGGCAGCCAGGCAATAAGCATCACATCACATATTTGGAAACTTTTTTTTTTTTGAAATGAGTCATTGTGCACAAAGTAGGGAAAAAGACGTAATTTGTTTTTCTTTTACTGGAAAGGATATATATACGACCTAAAAATTAGGTAATATGGATCACTAGCAGTAGCAGTGTGACTTGGAAAAATGGAAACTTTATTAAATCGATCGAACTCATTACTTCTCCAATGCCTAAAGTTAACTTTTCGACAAGAACAGTTATCCAACAAATAATAGTTCATAATGATTGGGTATCCAAAAAAAAGTTTTTGAGAGAAATTGAGAAAAGTAACCTATTTCGAAGTTGAGTAGAAATGGGATAATCATCCGACTTTTGCGATTTGAGAAAGCAACACAAGTTGGCAGTTAACAGAATTGGTTGAATGTATATGATTATGATTACTTCACCCATCATCAATTGTCGATTGCGCAGTGAAGTACTAATCCGTTCTTCGTATTTTGGGTTTATATCTCCTTCCCTGCATTATATGTTGTGTAATTGCAATATGTATTCCTAGTGACTCGATTGCGACCATATGAACTCGAAGAATTGTGAATACAGTCTCTGATGATGAGATGAACTAGTCAATAATGATGATCATGGTGGGTGATGTTCATGGCTTGGGGCAGTTTGAAAACCGCCATAATAAGCTTCCAATCTTTGATAATAATAAAAGTAATCATGTTCATAAGCAAAATGATCAAAAGATTTTTGTCCATTTGGTTTCCCTTTGGGTTAGGTTAAGCCCTCCACTTCCACATCACATCACACAACATCATATCAATCGACAGGGTTCCATTTTCATTTGCTCACTTACTTATCGTTAGTCGACTTCGAATCGTGGTGGTGGTAGTGGTGCTCTTTTCAAAAGCATATTCTATTGAAATGTTGTGAAAAGGAGTCTTTGTAAAAATACTGAGCCAATCGCACAATAGAAATTGATGATGATGGTCTATTGCGGTGCAGTGGTCGGGAGGATGGAAGTGGCAGGAGCAGATGAGATGAGATGTGAATCCTACAAAAAAAACAGCTAAGCAAAAATACTGAGCCAATCGCACAATAGAAATTGATGATGATGGTCTATTGCGGTGCAGTGGTCGGGAGGATGGAAGTGGCAGGAGCAGATGAGATGAGATGTGAATCCTACAAAAAAAAACAGCTAAGCCAATACATGCCCCATTCTCTCACAAAAAGTTTCATTGTTGACAACCATACCAGAGATAGTTTCAGTTTTGTAAAAAAGTTGTTATAAATTGTATTTTTTTAGGCTAGAGGAGGAAGGAAAAGAGCAAGTACTTTGCTAAACCAAACCCTTTCTTTCCTGAGACGCACAATACAATCTTTGTTTCTACAATACATATGTACATACATCACAAAAGCCTTAAGTAAATATACAAATGAGCTTGAGCCAAAAACTGACAAGTGACTGTCTGTTTGCTAGCGATGATCCCTTCGAAATTATTTCGGGAGTTTGCCTTTGGGCTCATTAGTCCATGAATTCAGAATAGGTATACATACATACATGATCACTCTCTACAATTCATCATGAATTCTAATGAAGAATTAAAGAAAAGAGGGTTATTGTGCTTACGGGGCTTATATACCATCCAGTTTAAATAAGCTGCTTTTTTAAAAAAGATGGCTATTCTTGTGGAGATCATTAAAAACCATTTGTCGAGAGAATAATAATAATTTGGCGTCACTACTGCATGATTCGATCTGACTGGTACGTCCGACTGAAGCTAAAGCAAGATTGATTCAATTCGATTGCCCTTCTGGTCAACTGCAACTGAGGAAATGGACAA
Organism: Seira musarum; assembly: GCA_027743895.1. Lineage (NCBI taxonomy): Eukaryota > Metazoa > Arthropoda > Collembola > Entomobryomorpha > Entomobryidae > Seira > Seira musarum. Next base: position 4,983 of record JAHZMX010000261.1, read on the forward strand.
AGGTTGAAAGGAATCTTCCTCTCTGAGAAAAAATTTTCAAACAAAATTGTCACAAGAATGATACACGTTCATTCTTACGCAGTGACTTGCATAAAGCATGAGTATGAGAGATGAAGATGGCAAGAGAAGACAGACAGCGACAGCACAATGGTGACAACAATCCTGAGAGTTTATATGAATTACGAGTCAAAGTCAAGTCTGTTTTTGCTCCAATGAATTGGTTGGTTTTGGTGAGCGAAGAGAGACGCTTTCTCGGAAAGAGATAGAGATACATTAAGTATTTTCTATATTGCAATACGCCAAGATCCATTTGTCATTTTTGGTGCCTGAGCAAAGTTAGGTAAAAAAAATCAAGTAAGTTCGACTTGGACTGACGAAAATGATGTACCTTCTCGAGACTACTAATGAAGAAGAAATACAAAAGCCTCCATTGTTTGAACTACGTGCCGTGTCATGGTCTAAAAGCAAATAGTGTGCGGGTATATCTATATGTGCATAACCTATTAAGATGACTCGAGTCGGCTTTTTTACTTTTTTTCAGGCGTTTAAAAAATATTGGAAATAACGAAATGAGCAGATGAATTGGAGGGTGAGAAAGGAGTACAAAACCATAAATACTTACTTTACAAAAGGAAGGGCTGAGGCTGAGGATGGCTCAGCTCAGTTAACAACCCAAGGAAGATTCTCAGTTTATAATATCGCACATGAAAATTGTATACATTTATGATGCGAGTGTTTGCTCTTGGGGAGTTTTGGGAGATGAAATGGACTGAACGGTTTAGTTGACTTTCAGAACGGTAGTCGAATGTTTATGAATGACCATCTCCTTAAAACTAACTTTTTGAAGCTATGCTCAATGACAGTCTTTGATAATGATAGCATTAGTATTCTTTCAAAAATCAAGTTGTTCCTTGACAAGTCAGTTCATTTCAAAGTCACTTTTTGAAGGAGTCATATCTGACTTGTGTCATGCAACTCGTGTTTGTCCAGATACAAACCAAGCAGAATAAATGTGATAAGTGAAGTGTTTAAAATTTTAAAAGTTAAATAGTGCTTGATATTTTGAGTTTTTATCCTTTGCTGTGCATACACAATATTTGATAGGAAAATGAACATTATTTTTAAAAAAATATCAAGTTGACAAGAATTAATTTTAGAAAAAGTGGAATTGCACCAGTGCAAAGTGTAGTAAGCGGTCGTTGAAAAATGGTTGAGGAAAGAAGTTTGATAACTAGGCCGAACGGGACGGGTATCCCGGTATAAAACCTAGGCAAGTTTTTTTATCACATAATATAACCCATTAATATTCCCTTTCCTGAGCTTCCTCTTTTCTTGGATCTGGTTGCTCTAAGAGCCTAGTCTAGTTTCAGCTTCCATTCACTTCTTCTCCCATGTGACACGCACAATCACCGCACAGCTTGTGCTGGTATGCTCTGGCTCTTGCTTTCTAGGAGAGAAAATTGGGGAGAAAAAAATGCAAAAAGGAAATCCAGTTTTTAGTAACTTTTTTTTGCAAGTTCCATTCACCGAAAAAATCTACTCAAAGAAGAGCAGCGGCAACAATAACAAAAGCACACTTGCTAAAAATATATTTTTTTTACGTTCAGAAATTCTAGTAGAGTTCCTCGACTCGACGACTCCCAAAAAGAGGATAAAAACTAACTCACGCAATTCTCGGAAATAGGGCGTTTTTCACTTCAGACACAAAAATCATCATGATCATCATAGTCCATGTTCCCGCTAAACTCTTTCTGAGGAAGGAAGGCAGTAGGATGAGCCTACTACATACTCGCATAGTGGTGGCTGCTGTTGTTGTCGTGTCTTTTCCTGTGAACTTTTTTTTTCTCTCCAGCAACAGCCAAGCCAATATAGGAGAAGCAAGTCAACTTTTCCCAACCAAATTTGCATTACAATTTTACTTCCCCTCATCTTCATTACAGAAAATTTGGTGAACATGACAGAATAGAAAATAGGAGGAAATGTGATGTGATCTGTTCCATTCGTTCAGAAAGAGAGTTTTTTTCTGCAAAAGCGAAAAAAGGATCTCTCGCCTTACAAACCTTATGTACATAACATAACCTAATGCGATTTTGTTAGTAGTCCATGTACTGCTGCTGCTACGACATAAATAAAAACGGATAGATGTTTTAGTGGCGGTGGTAGTGGTAGTGGTGTGGCACGCATAAACTAAGGCACACTTCCGTTTTCCTTTTTGTACACACTACTACTACTACACACATACTCGAAGCCATTTACGGAATACACATAAATTCAAGAGAAAATGAAATTTCTATAAAACCTTCAATCCCTAAATTTACCAGTACATAAAGTATGAAAAACATTGAGGACGATTTTCTAAGTAACAAAGCTTTCGCATCCATCAGAGACTATATTGTTGCTGGTTTGGTTTGGTTTGAAGGAATGACAAGATCCTTCTATATCATTAAATGTACGTAGTCGATAGTGAGTGTAGTTGCTGGAAGCTAGGAATTTTGGTCTTTCTGGCGTGAGGAGATACTCTTTTTTTGTAGTCTCATCATATCATATCGCATTATAGTCAACCAGATTCCACTTTCCACTTCTCTCTATATTTATTTATAGGCTTTGAGCAAGATCCCTCTCTCGTGCCCATCCATTTTCTCTATTATATCGCATTATCATACATTCGCTTCACTCACAGGAGCTACTAGTTCACAAGAATTTTTTTTTACTTATTTTGTATGCATCTGTGTTTTTCCCTAGTTTACAAAGTACAACTCCTTCGACCTCCATGAATGAGCAAAGTCTCTTTTTTTCCTCTCTCTCCCTTGCACACTTATTCACATTCGTTTTTATGCGCGCAATAACCTATGCATGAATGTAGTAGTGAGCCAGTTGCACAAAGAAAGAAAGAACGCCAGACCCATTTCATTTTCATTCATTCATATTGGCCAATCTATAAACATAGCAGTATTTTTTTATTCCACACACACACACAGCCACAAGAACTCCCAGATCTGGATGAGATTCAGTTCACAGACGTTCGACTAGAATGATGCTCCCTTCGCAAAAATGGATTTTTTCCCCGGCAATATTTTTGATGATATTTGCGCTAAAAAAGGAATAAGTTGGAAATATACCAGGGATTATAATGCAACAATATGTATTCATATAAGAGGAATTCATTGGCCGGCATTCGTTTCTTTGGCGGAGGGAAAAGCAACATTTTTTTTGCGTATGAAGTGTTATGCATTAAACATAATGGCTTCCTTCCTTCCTACCCTACTTTCTCTCTTATATTCATTGGCTCACTTATGAACAACTCTTGGAGTAAAAAAAGACTCTCGCACTTTCAATGAAAGAGAAAGACCGAAATAAAAAAGAGATTGGAGATACGGACTGCTAATATTTTATTCCTATGGGCCCCTTCCCAGTATCTGTATTACTCTGGCCTGTTCTGGTATGGTCTGGTCGTGCCAACAACACGATATATTAATCAGGATTTTTATATGATTACCCCAAGCTAAGGGAATGGATGAGATATTTGGTGATGGCAATACAAAATAAATACACGCAGTTTTTTTTTGTTTTCATGATAATAGGGATGATGATGATGATGAAGATGAAGCATGTGCCGCAATTCGTTAAGATACCAAAACGGGATATTAAACGTCCTTTTGGTGTGAAGGCTGAAGGAGAGAGGGAAAACATATTTCTCCTTGTTTTCCTTTCCCGATATTTATAACAAAGTCGTGATGGGAAAAGTCGGAGATAAATGCGTGCTGTTGTTTTTACTGCTGAAAGCATATTTCTCTGAAGGTGTGACTTTCTGTGCGTGGCTCGTCACGTGATGATGATGATAGGCATGTGAGTCTGAGTGGGTGTGTGTGGTGATGGTGATGGTAGTGGTGGTGGGAGAATAGACAGGATCATATTTATTTTTTTGATTCAGTCCCGAGTTAGACAAATTCACTTACACTTCCTTTCTCTCGTGTAATCTCAAATATCATTAGTGACGACAAACATTTCATTTTTTATTTTCCAGGCCGTATCATCAACAAAAACAAGGCGATACACAAAAACCAACTAGGAATCCAAAGAACAACCTCCTGTGGATGCTGTTTTTCCTAGGAAAGAAACTGGTTAAGCTGCTGTGGATGATGATGCCGCAAAAGCGAAAAAAGGTCAACCACCCTGACAGCAGCGTATCGTGAACCATATGGAGGTGTAATTCACCTGATTTAAAAGTCCGATGATAATACAGGATAGGTAATATAATCAGGAAAAGCTGAGTTGGCAAAAGGGAGTCGAAGTGTCTGTCTAACTTATATTGGAAGAAAAATTTCACCACATCAAAGTCCCCACGAACTCGTCTTCAAAGCAGCGGNTGATGCCGCAAAAGCGAAAAAAGGTCAACCACCCTGACAGCAGCGTATCGTGAACCATATGGAGGTGTAATTCACCTGATTTAAAAGTCCGATGATAATACAGGATAGGTAATATAATCAGGAAAAGCTGAGTTGGCAAAAGGGAGTCGAAGTGTCTGTCTAACTTATATTGGAAGAAAAATTTCACCACATCAAAGTTCCCACGAACTCGTCTTCAAAGCAGCGGAAAGCCCATTGAAGAAGACGAGTGGAAAAGCTGGCAGCCCCAAATGAAGTCTTAAGATCACAGCTGTGTTCTCCACTTGAAGTGTAATCATTATCGTCATCATCATCACCATCCAAACGAACGAAGTAAGAACCTGATCTGAATTTCCAACATTTTTTCATCATTATAATCCTGAAAAATGCATGTGTGCACATGCCACGCTTATACTTAGCTTGACGATCTTAAGGGGACTCCGAGTGAAGAACGTTGTACCAACTTGTTCCTCTGTAGTTTTCTACTTCTTCCAATAAAATAAAAGGAATGACGGAAATTGAAGCTTCTTATTGCACTCGAGTCGTTTCATAGAAAAATGCTACCACTATGGCACTACGACTACGACCACTAATAAAAATGCGAATACCTTGTTCTCACCCCCATATATTACATAAATATCAGTGCTATTTTGTACATGAAACATTCATCTCCACACGCATCAGCAATTTACATTTTCTGTAGAAAAGCCTCTTTGATGGAGGGAGATGGAATCCAAGATTTTCAGGGAAATAAAGGACTCCACGTGTGAAAGAATTATTGAGATTTGCTTTTATGAGGTACACTGATAATCCACTTTGTAGAACCCCCACTGCGTACAAATAGGTATCAATTACACTATCTCAAGTACACAAAATAATTTCCCCCTTATCCATTTGCACTACAAGACAATAAAATGTACTACTACTAAAGCAAACATACGGATCAAAGGACAAAGGCGAGCATTGCAATGCCATGCTCTAAAAATATTTACCACAGTGTCGGGAAAAGTTTATAAATTCCCCACTTTTATTGTGTATTAATACGTTTAGCATTTTCGTGAGAAATAGGATGCTTTACCATCAAAAGCGGAGGGAAATGCTCCAGATCCGAGAAGCAAAGCATGATTTTTCAGCTTTCCCCGTTTACCGCAGGGAACTGGAAAGCTGGTTTGGTGTCTGTAGTTGGTAGTCTGTGTATATGTACCTATAGTTATGTGTGTCTGGTGCAGCCAACAAGCAAAGCCAAGTCAGTTACAGGCAGCAGCAGTTCTGAATTCTGTGGGGAACTGGTATGGCTTTACATGAGTTTAGCATATCAAACAAATTCAGAGGAAAAGTAAACGAGCAACAGTATAAAAACGAGAAAGTTCACTTATTTTTCAAGTAAGAATACCATTACCTAGTTCCTCCTCATTTTTTAGAAGAAAAGGCAGGAGACTTTTCATTCTCTCTCTTTTCTCTTGTACATCGGCACGATTTCTATATTTATCCCATTCAAGATTCAAAGAAAATCAAGAAGTCAACGAACGTATATGCCATTACGCATAGAATATGATGACGGGGAAGAGAAGAAAGATGTTGAACGAGTTAAATTTTCTTCTTCTGGAGAGCGAAAATAAAGGAGATGAAAATCCTTCATATTAAATACATGTACCTTGAATTTTGCCTTAAAAAATGACGCTTTAGTGGATGGGAAACCCTAGATAGGGAGAAAGACTCTGAAGAGCAATCAATTTTCCTTGGGATAGTGAAATTTTCCTTTGCTTTTAACAATCTAACATCCCGAAAGGCTGAAAGCTTTATATCACATCCCTCCATAGACTTTTTTTTTCTTCCAACGAACGAACGGGTTGAAAATATTTTTTTCATGCTTTTTATACATACATGAATGGTCAGCAGCTCTAAGAGTATGAGAGTGAGACAGAGGGCAATGAAAAGAGAGATATCATTTTCTTTGATAAATTTATGCAAAGCAAACGAGAGAAATGGGAGTCTCCCTTGAAGTACATATCCGGATTTCTTTCATCCTTCTTCTGGAATTTACATAAAACCTTCACGCTGCCTGAACAGCAAAAGAAATAAGTTTTTGTAACTGTAGCCGTGAATGTAAAAGTGTGTGATCCAGAAATGGTGTATGTGTAGTCGTAGTCCGAGTAGGACGAGGAAAATTGAAGTTAATATGCATATAAAGCACCACTACCAGCACCACCACCAGTAGTAGTAGAAGCATCACTTCATATGAAATATATCCTCTCGCATTCCGCACTTTCTCTGTAAAAGAAGATAAGTATTGAGTCAAAAAAAAGAGAGAAGGGTCAAAAGAGTGATGATGGTTGTCCAAGAAAAACAAACGCTAGCATATATACCGTGAAAAAAGATTCTCATTATTCTGACATTTTATCTATGTGGACGACAAAAGAAAAAAAAAAGCGAGCAGCTAGGAAAAGAAAAAAAAACTTGAGAAAGTGGAGAAACTCTGGTGCTTTGCTTAACTTAACACTATCAAATATCATGATCCCAGTTCTTTCATTTATTTGAGTTTTCTCCCTCCTTCTAGGATATCAATAGCGATAGCAGTAGGAATGGAAGAGGAAGATGAGAATTTCAGAAGTGCATACCGGAAAAATAAAAGAATTCTGCGTCATTGCACAACAACATTGCATCTCACCGCCCACCCTCCTACTCCACATGAGTATGAAAGTTATGTATTGCTACTCATATCATAATATCGGGAAGAGAAAGTTGAGAGGGAACAATTGACAGACTCAAGTGGACAGAAGGTGTTTCAAATAATACACAAACCGGTTATTTTTTTCCCAGCCGATCACTTGTGAAAAATAAAGTGCAGCAGAAGTACTGAAGTCGTTTTTGCCTGACTCAACTCAACTACCGTAACTGTCCCTCCCCCTCAAACAACATTTTTCTTGTGCGATCTCAACTTGTCCCAAGAGTATCAAAGACGGAAACATGTAGGCAGTCAGGAAAAAGGATCTTCTCGGAAAAGAAGCATTTTTTGTGCGTGTTTATGCGTGTGAGCGCACTCGTTCAAAGCCAAAGCTGTTACGTAAGGGAATGTAGTATAGCAAACTGAGAAAGGAGAAAGAGAGGGCCATAAGATTAAACAAGGATTCGTTTTGTTACTATTTTATGAGCGCATTATCGGTTTGTTTGCATGGTCTTACGTTTTCCATCAGTGGGAAGAATACAAGTCTCAAGTCCAAACCAGAGTGCCGTGAAATGTTACTCGCGGAAAAGTAAAAGTTGCACACAGTTTGTTTGACTTGGCTTATCTTATCGTAGTGGTTTTATGAACTCCTCCACCTTGATGGAGGATGAAAAAAGAAGTGAGCATAAGTAAATCTCGTGAATATTGCAGATAAAATACCTACACTCTGGCCATGTGCAAGCATGCCGTGCATTTGCAAACATTCCATTCAAACTTCTGCTAAAAAAGGTTTGGACTCACTCAGTAAGTTCATTCATGGTACAACCTGAGTTAAGCATAAAAATAAATCTAGTCTCTGGTCCAAGTTTCACTGGAAACTTTGTCCAGCGGTTTGTTCGACAAGATCTTGGAAGGTGATTAATCAAGCTACAATGCGTTTATAATCTAAAATAAATTGGACTCGAGTAGATGGTTAATTTTTGGAGGTTCATTTTAAGCCAATATTCTAGGATATCTTTCGCGTTTAATCTTTATATTTGCATTAAAAATGTCATTTTTCAAGAAGAGGATACTACAGAGACTACCTATTCAGGTGGAATTCCGCCGAAAAGAGTTTGAATACATTTGATCCTTTTCCTAATGATTCTAAACTGTTAAGCTCAGTAGTATAGGGAAATAAATGCAGCAGTAGTCGACCTTTTCCGACACAACATTAATTTCACTCCTTTTTCGTCTGGTCTCAGAAGAAACTTGTGTTGATACTCCTACAACTTTCTTTTCATTCCGGAATAGAATATTCTGAAAAAAAGTACTTCATTCATGAAAAGAATTGAGTAGGTATAGTTTGTAGTTCAATAACGCAATTTAATGGAATGTAGAAAAACAGCGGGGAAATCACTTAAAGGACAAACAAGCCAGAATTTTTCTAGCTAAAAGTGCGTCTCACCATCACTATTACATTCAACTCAACTTTAGAAAAAAAGGACACATTTTTACATCACAGAGAAAGTTTAGGACGTCAAAGGAAAGTATATTTTTGGAGTGAAAGTTTCATTTTGCACAAAAAAACAACATTATTACATCACAGAGAAAGTTTAGGACGTCAAAGGAAAGTATATTTTTGGAGTGAAAGTTTCATTTTGCACAAAAAAACAACAAAATGTTAGTACACATAATAGAAACACTCGTCTCCAGTTCAATGATAGCAAACGGAACACGCAAATTTTCCATGTATACAAAAGCACTTATTTCTTCTCAGTATATGTGCTTGGTAGCGATAATGAAAAGGTTAACTCAATTCTATCAACAAAAGGGAAACAGTTATCTTATTTGGGCAAGTGAATGCATTTAAACGCTCTCTTTCCTTCGAGGAAGGAAAACTACGTACAGCAAAAAAATCAATTGCGTTGCAAAAAAGATCTCCCGCATATCTTTCCTAAGGCAATGTTGTAAAGCCCGCGTTGTACTAGTTCGAGTAGCAGAAGAGGAGTCTTACAAATTTTTTCCTCTTGAATAGGCACAATACCTACTGCATAATACAGACATTTTGCTCGTTTCTCCATAATCATTTCTTCAGCAAAAAAATAATATGTTCGCTCAACGAACCTAGCCAGTCTGTAGCATTGTAGGGGAATTTTCAAGGAAAGTTTACAACAAGAGCCTCTAGCAGAGTTTGTAGAATTTTTTTATATTTAATACAAGAAGAAGAAAATGTATTTACAAAGAAGAAGAACGTTACATTTCCTCCTTTGATCGTATTCCCCCATACATTGAATGAAATTCGCTTGACTTTCTACTTCTCTTTTGTCAGATCTTATTCAATTCAGCATGCAAAAGGAATCTTTTGTTATGTAAAGAAGACTATTCTTGTCGAATCAAGAGGCACTTTGGAAAGTTGTTTTGTAAATAAGAAAAGAATTCGATGCGATAATTTTAGAATACATTTGTCAAATCAAGTTTTTAAAGAAAGGATGGTTTACGTCATATTCCCCCATTACTCATTGGATGGAAACTATTTTAAAGATCTGTTTAGCAAATGAATGAATGAATGTTTGCAAAAAAAAAAGAAAAGAATTTTGGGGTGGTTGGTTTGCATCACTTTAGAAAACGTTGAGGTAAGTAATCATAATAGTTTGACGTCTTTAGATTTTGTTGTTTGTTTTGCAGAAAGAAAGCATATTATGCAAAATAGGGAGGTACGTACATAAATTTCTATTTTAGAAAACTCAAAACCCATTGATACAGAATCTTCACTCATGTGAATTGAATCGTTTAAAAAAAAAGTAGGATAGTTGTAATAGCACGGAATTACACAGTAGTTCAACAACAATACTAGCAAAAAATGTGGAACTTTTTGAAGCGAAAGAAGCATAGGAAAAGTTTTTAAAATGTGAGGCGAACTGAAGGGAACAAGACAAAAGCAACATGGACATGAAATAAAAACTTTGTTGCACTACTGACTAAGCTGAACTTTTCATGAAAAAAAGTAAGTGAATATACAGGACGTTTATGCAAACAAGCAAGCTTTTTTCACTGACTGGAAAAATCGAGTTTTAAGTTTTGATGGACGAGTCAGACCCACGTATTTATTTTGGCGGAAAATGTATAAAACCCGTCATGACATGAGCTTTCATATTTCCTTCTCGAGTTCTCCTGCTCATCCATAACTATGCATAACTATCACATCCTGGACCATCTCTATTTCATTTCATCATGTGGGTCGTCGTGGTAGTAGTGGTAGTGGTAAGTAGGTATAGGTGAAAATCAAAATGAGTTTAACCCGGGATCATCCAAAAGCAAGCGCTCAACTTTTTTTATCATAAAAAAGTAAAATGAAACTGGTTAAAAGTGCTTCGACACTGGTGTTGGGCCGTTGTTCATCGAATTTTACGTTTTCCAATGAAAAAGAGTTTTATGAGGGCAATCATGCATGTCGAAGTTTATGTCGGGAGATGCGGGTCGGCTATGGGCATAAAGTTTGCAATGTTGCCCCACTTTTATGTAGTCTTTGATCTTGCTTCTCTCATCATTTATAAAAATTTTCTACATTAATTCGCTTCTATCTGTAAATTTTATTAAAAAATAATTATGAAGGCGTAAAATTTTAATTAGTTTTCAAATCTTTGTTTCCAGGAATTGAAGGATTTAGCTTCCAAGCAGTGGAGCAAACTTCACGAGTAACCTTGATGTAATCCGTACGTACTGTCATCATTTGAAAACGAAAGTTTTACTTTTGAACATAATTATTTGTGAAATTGTTACAATGGTGGAATCGATTTAAATTTGGATTACTTAGTGGACTACAAAATTCGAGACAAATATGAGCAGTGAATGGACCTGAAAAATGGTTCTTACTTTTCAACTTTAAATTAAAAACGTTTTAACAATGAAGTCGATTTTAAAAATTCCTGATTCAATATCTACAGCGCTGCAATTAATGTTGTACTTTGTTGTGTGTGCTACCTAAAAAGACAAAAGAGTTTCTAGTTGGGTGGTACGTGGTAGATAGGTACACGTGGACAGCTGGAAGGAAATCAGCAGCATCAACCTCGACATCATCACATCACGTCGAAACTCGTAGTCCACAGTGTTTTGGATTTCTGAAAGAAAAAAAACTAATAATAGCACAACCGTCGATATAAAGTGAACTGTTTTATGAGCACTAGAAGAAAGTAGAAAGTTTTTTCTACCATTTTCCTATCACTCCCCTGAAAAAACTAATAATAGTTCTAGTACTAGAACTATTATTACTACTACGTAGTTCAGGACAAGGGAAAACAAGCAAGCAGCGAACCTCAGGACTTCAGGAGAATTGTAATGCATTAAGCAAGAAAGAAAATGGATTTTCAGAGGAGAACAAAGGAGTCTTGTGTTCTCAGAATGGATACGTCATTCGCATCCTCCTATTATTCCTTCCCTTTCTCCATCATCTCATTCAATAGTCAAAACAGGTTGTTTGACTCAAGAAGACGATATGAGAGAAGGAGGGAAACTTGTGCTGGTGAAAGTTGTGGTGGTGATGGTGAAAGTGGAAGAATTAGAAGTGGTTGTGTTCTTGGTTTCTGTCGTGCCAATGATAATAATAATGACGGAAAGCATGAGGACGTTGAGGATGATGATTACAAAGATGACACTCGTTTCCACCGCACCTGGCGAAGGTGTCGATTGAGCAACCAGATTGTTTTCATAACTCTTCTCATGTGCTTTCTCATGAGTCCCGTGGGCTTCGTCAGGGCAGAAATACAATGTCCTCCATTTCAGGAAATCCCTTATTGCTCGTGTTTCGTGCTAGACGATCAACTGCATTTGCAATGCAGTGGCAATACATTAGACTCTCTCAAGAGATCCATTCAAATTTTAAATGGTCCAGTTAAAAGTTTGAGTGTATATGATTTTGATCAAAGGTAAATATGATTCATTTCATATCTTCATTTGTGAATGTTTTTTTAAAAGCTCAAAGTTGTTAAGCCTTTTTTAAATTTTCTTACAGAGCTACTGTCCTACCTGATGGAGTTACTGACAACGTGACAAGCCCAGTGTTCCACTTACAGGTAAGGAAAAATGTTTTTTTTCTTCTTTTATTTGACCAAGCCAACTATGAATAAGCATCTCAAGTGGAACGTAAGAGGTTTAGCAATCATGACCTTTCAGCAAATCATCTAAAGTAGGATTTTGGGAAAGGGTTAATTGTGTAAAACTCATTTCTTCATTCAGATTACATTTCCATTTACCTCGCCTCACTCAACTCAGCTGAAGTAGTACATTTCAGAGGCTAAAAAGGCAAAAGGGCAAAGAGAAAAGATGTTGTGAGCAAATAAATGTAGAAGAAAGAAATCGGATTGTTTCAGTTAAAAGAAAGAGTAATTTCACTTTTTGTAGGTCAAGCAAGCACGAAGAAGTCCTCTGCATTGTTATTCTTAGTCCATCCATAGTCCATAGGTAGAGAATAAATAGTAGTAGGCACACTCATAAAACTCACTCAGGAGCAGCATCAGCAACAGAAAACGCAAACTAAACTGGAAACCATAAGATAGAATTAGGTTTTCCCTCTCTCTTTCTTCTTCTCCTCCTGCTGCATTAAAAAGTTTCAGTTTTGTGGGAAAAACAAACTCAGATTTACGTACTTCCTTCACAGGATGCTTAGAAATGACTTTATTCGTGAAGTGGACTTTTGTGGTTTTGACATTAAGTAAAAAGACCTCTTTTGTTAACTTTCTTTTTGCATGCATCCATCCCAGCACTAACTATTTGCCTCAAACAGAGAAAGATTCCATTTTTTTGTCCATAAAAAAGCATTCTCAAGAAGTCCCTGGCTTAGCACAATTTTTTACAGTCTTTTACATTGTTAGCATGTAATTTATTTAGCGATACTGTAAACTACAAAAACGAGAGAGCAAGCGGTGAAGACAATACCGTAAATCAAGAATATTAGAAAGTAGAACCATTTTCCTAGAATAAATCCTTCGGTAACTTCCTAAGAATTCGCAAATTCCCAAGAAAGGGAGAAAAAAAATGATTTCACAAATCTTCAATCTTCTTGTGCAGGTTGCATGTGAAAATCTTTCTTGATTCTTTCACTACAACGCTTTCCCTTTCAGCACCGTTTCTACTGCTGCTCCTACGTACTTGTGCAAAGTCTTCCATGCCTTTCACTCATATTGACATTGTTCCTGCATGTCTTCTTGTACGGAAGACATATATAATACAGCGAAGGCATTTAACGAAAGAGGAAGAAACTCACTGGACCGTAACCTAACCAGTTAAACAATAGAACAGAAAAACAAAAGCAAACAACTAGCGTGCCACTACTACCACTGCCTCTTGCCATTTTTTTACTCAAGAACAGTGAAAAGGCGAACATTGCAGAGGAGGACATGGACGACATCATCAACCTTTCGTATTTGTTCAGAAGGGTGAGGGCAAGGATAACGGTGAAATGAGAATTGTAGTTGTAGTAATGGTGGGGTGCAACATTTATGAATGTCCTATAAATGGAGAGAAACCTCCCAAAAGAACCAATACAATTTTCGTAATAAAAAACAAAACAACGTGTACGAGTAGTCGTAGTTGTTGTTTTTGTAGATGTAGTTGTTTAAGAAAGAAGTCAAAGTCGATCTTGTCCTCTTCTTCTTTGTTTATCATTCCCATTCTCGTAGCCTCCTTTTATTTTGTACCTTTTCCTCTTTCCACATAAGTTCACTTTTTCGAACACATAAATCTAATCAAAATGTGTTGCTCATAATATGTTTTTTGTTTGCTCAAGAATGGGAAAGAGTAGCAGTGAACTGAAGAAAGCTGTGTCAAGCTAACGTAGGTCCTGTGCAGATAAAAACCGGATGCCTTTTGTCTTCCTCTTGCGACTGCAATAATTTTATTTGTCGTTATTTGTGTGATGTTTTTGCGAATAAGTAAAACTGCTTCACTTTCTTCCTTCCAATGAATCCTTGGACAATTTTATTCAACGGAATTTTCGGTGCTTTGTATGAATTTTAAAGAGGAGTGTCTTTTGTTTTTGCTTCCGCGAAACACCAGTTTATCTTTTTCTTTCTCAAATTCTGGTAGATTGTGCTAAAGGAACTGGGATAAAAAAAATTAAGTTAAAGTTAGCTGTTCCCTATTGCATGTCTCTAAGTGATAACAAATCAGAGCAGCAGATTTTATGAGACTGGTTCAAGCATATTTGAATGATTAGAAAAGATGTCGTTGGTTTATGCATTTATGTAAAAGTAAAATTTACATGGGATTCTAGCGGAACCAGGCTTTTGCTCATCAAATTAACGATGGAATAAAAGATTGTGAAGTACACACTTCATCTGATCGCAATAAAAAGCTCTAACTAGACTTTATATCATGTGGCGTTCCCTAATCTCTGCTGCTTCCTTATTGCGATTTTTTTTTCTTCCCATTCCAAAAACATTTCTGGCTGGATAGAATAGAGACTCCAGCACAGCGTGATTTAACCAATTCGGAGAGAGTAGTGGTTGTAACCGCACGTGCAAAATACTTTTGGAATATGAAGCACGCTCTAGAGAATGTGAAGAATGCTTGAATAAAAATGCTGGAAATTTACAAATTGGTTCAATTTCCGGAATTTTACATACCTTCCAGACAGTAGGAAACTGTCGATAGTGTAGCCGTTTTCAGGCACATCTCCTGAATTCACTTTTACTTCTTTTCCAGGGAAAAAATAGGTATTGAGAAAAAAAAATCATCATCATTCTCTATCATTTCGGCATCCTGTGTACTTTATAGTCGTGAAAAGAACTCGTGAATATTTCAAACAGTGCACTACTACTAACCAATAGCAGAAAATAAAGTTTATGAAATCAGCAGATGGAAAGTGTGAGAGCGACTTATTTGAACAGTTTTTTTTTCTCTGAACGCAAAAAATAAAATAATATAAATAAAATGTAATAAACTCAAGTGCAAATCTATGGTGCATGACTAGATATGAAAAAGAATATTTATATTGTTGTTCCTCTTGTTGGTGAAAGAACAATGCGGAATCGTTCTTTCACGTTGGAGGAAGAAAAACTTATTTACATAATGGGCAAAAATGCTCGTTGGCTGCTCTCTCCGCGCAAAAATAGATAATTCCATTTTTGGTGATGTGCGCGTCAGAGTAACTATCTTGTGAACATAATAATAATATTATAATGTATCACACAGTCATAAATGTATACCTACCTAAGATCTATTTTGTTCTTTTTTATATGGAAAAGAGTGGAGATAGGAGACAGGAGATAGCTTTAGATAGATAGACAGGCGTTTGCTTGCTCACTCGAGCAACCGAACCGACCAACTCTCCTCCTCGCTCTTCTTCACTTTCTATTGCATTTTTTTCTTTTTCCCCATTGTTTGCACATTAAAGTTAATGCCGTCGCTGCATGATATAATATGCGTACGAGACCGCACACTTACT
This sequence comes from Seira musarum, assembly GCA_027743895.1. Classification (NCBI taxonomy): domain Eukaryota; kingdom Metazoa; phylum Arthropoda; class Collembola; order Entomobryomorpha; family Entomobryidae; genus Seira; species Seira musarum. Next base: position 20,455 of record JAHZMX010000261.1, read on the forward strand.
CTCCCAAAAGTGAAAAGTTTAATGTAATTTTGGAAAGAGGTTTTTGAACTCGGAGAACTGTAACGTAACTGAATTAGGTAGATATTTTTTTGTGAATCACTGCGCTTCTTCTTCTTTCTCCTCGCTCCAGGCTAGACTTGATTTTTTTGTACGTACTCTGATAGAAAAGCAGAGACTTATGACTTTCCAGCCAAGTCTGAATGCAATTCACAGAAAAAAATGGAAAGCAGAGTCGTTTTTAATTTAAATTATAGGACATGCTTAATCATTACTATTACAGACAAATAGGCATAAGCTGGATTCTAATTGACCTATTGGTTCGATTAAATGTGTAAAATTGCTCGAGCCAACAAAGCAAACATTACAAATATATTTTTCTTCTTTTGCTGGAAAACTCTAGCTTCTCTGTTGGAGTTTTTGAATGGAAGGGTAGAGACATTCATCAGGAATTTTTTGGCAGTGCTGATGACTTCAGATTTTAGATTAAATTTTCAGCACTAGCCGTACCAAAAGGGAATGAACGGGGTGAATGGAATGGGTTCTTTCTATTTCCCTTTAAAATGTGATGATAACCAAGAGACTACAGTTTTTTCAACAATGTTTTATAGCTCATTCATGTAATATTCAGGATATTCTAGAGATACATAAGCTTGAAGTTTTAGTATGCTTTCACCTACGTATGGTGTATCCAGTACCATCTAATGCTGGAATTTTTTATGGGAACAACCATTTCTGAGGAAAGTCAATGAATTGAGAGAAAGTGCTTTAATCTAAATTGGTCCATTAAGCTCGTTGGCACTTGGCGGGTACGAGACAGATTCCTTCATTACCAAAGATTTGTTGTTTTCTCTTTTCTCGATCGGCCTTATTTTAAAAAATATATAAGTAAAAGCAGTCATCGACCGAGACCAAGAGATAATGTGTGAAAGACCTTAAAACTTAAAAGTGTTATTGGTAGGTTTAGATTCTCTTTTCTCGATCGGCCTTATTTTAAAAAATATATAAGTAAAAGCAGTCATCGACCGAGACCAAGAGATAATGTGTGAAAGACCTTAAAACTTAAAAGTGTTATTGGTTGGCTGTCTTGCGCACAGAACTAACCTGAAAAAGGAAAGGATAAATAAATTACAATTTTACACAGGTACATAACGCATGAAATTACAGCAAAAGTTACAGTAGTTCATTGATGAGATGGGACAGGATCCAGGGGGCAAAAAGAGGAGAACAAAGCATAGCTCTTCTTGAAACATTTTTAATATCGATTTTTTTGTGTAACCCAGAAAATGGGTACTTATTCAACATCTAACTTCTTATGTATTTTTTTTTGCAGTTGTCACATTCGTCCCTGGAAGACTTGTCGGAAGGGAGCCTCAAAGGACTATCAAAAAGCTTGGAAAGTCTGGCGATTGTTTCCGGCAGACTCAAATTTATCCCACAATCAACCTTATCAACTTTAAAAAGGCTTAAAGTTCTGGATTTTGAAGGGAACCAAATTCAGGAGCTTGGATCTTATAGCTTTCATAATATACCATTACAGAAGGTTGGTTATCATTTGCATAAATCTTCTTTACTACAAGCAATGATGCCGTTTCTCTTAACATTAAAAAAAGTTTTCATGAACTTTCGCGAAGAGAGAAAAGCACTTTATTTTGTTGGAATGAAACTCTTTTTAAACGAGACTGGTTCACTGTTTCGGGTTTCTTACGATTATTTTTTGTGAGTCAAAGTTAATTAAACCATCATACTTTGAGCTGATGGAGTGGTGATTGTGAATGAGAACTACTATAAAATTTAATCACTCGCTTTTATCAAACATCAATTTCACATTGCATTACTATAACTTAATATGTCCTATAAAAAGTTTCTTGTTCTCTCAAACAAAAAGAGAAAGATGAAACTTTGAATGACTCAATCAGTTTGGCATTATGCATATAGTGCTATTATTAGCAATTCTCAATTTTTTATCGGAAAAGGTCATATCATTAATTTTTCAAAACCAGGTTGGGAGTAGTATACGTCAAGTCAACTTTTTCATTATTTTCCAGGTGAACATGAAAGGGAACCTGCTCGAAAATATATCAGAACATGCATTCTGGGGCTTAGAGGAAACGTTGATGGAGATTGACTTGCAGGTTAGTAGTTAGTATAGCATGCATTTCTATACTTTTCGTGATTTTTTTTGCAGGAAAGCCATAAAAAAGTCTTAAAAATTACAATCGGTTCTACTCTGACTCTTTTCCTTTCTCAGGAAAACAAATTGCAAGCATTTCCCTACGCCCCACTGAAAAGGCTCAGACTGCTCACGAGCCTGAATTTGGCTTGGAACGAGATCAGC
>JAHZMX010000262.1:0-10428 GCA_027743895.1 Seira musarum
TAAAGTAACCACGTTTGGTGTAGCGCGTTCCTACATCGTTTCATTTTTTTCCTTCATTGAATTCCATTACACTAAAAAAAGGCTTTCCTATTCTACATACTTCTACATGACATGTTCTTCGAATTTATAGTTTGATACAATTTTTTTTTTGCAACTTAAATTGCAAAACTTTTAAAAACATTCTTTCATCAAAATCAAAGCTTCATTCATGCATGCACATTTTTTTTAAACGGATTCAAGAGCAAAAATGAAAATTACATGTGTATCGTTTTTATTTATTTATAAAAACTATTTTATTTTTTTGTATGGGAAATTGTTTCAATTTCAAACAAGGTTTAGTTTAGAGAGTTTTCGTTTTACTTACAAATTCGTGCAGCGTTTTATATTTTTTTGCTGTTTTTAAATCGTTACATTTAAAATGTCTTGTCTTGTGCTCAATGGAAGTGTAATGAAATGTATCGTGTACACTTGAGCTACAGAAGTCAACGTGCCCGATGAGAATGAGATCTTCTCAAGGGTAAAACTCTACAAATATTTTTTGTTTTTCACTCAACTCATTCCATTGTTCAGTTCATGAAATAAATACATTGTTTATTATTGCTTTAGCTTTTCATTCATTTGCTCATGGTCTAGAGCAAATAAATAGTTTTGGGTTCAGGTTCTATTCTAGTCTTAACGATAAAGTTGGGTTTAAAGGGATAAACGAAGGAAGGAAGGAAAAAAAAATATTTTTGGGTTTGGGCTGAAGATCCTTGCTTCTGCATAAATTAATCCTTTTGTCAATGTCACCATGTTTATGTTTTTCATTCGTGAGATGTTGACCCTCACACTTCAGTTTCACTTTCTCTACAAACATATTTTCAAGGACACCGACACAGAAGAAGAAAAACAAAATGATGGGATGCCGATACCGATACAATACCGTTATTTTACCCTTTTTTGTTTTGAAAAGGTCCGGCTATTTTTTTACAATAATAAAATCAATTCGAAGATATTCAATTACATAAGTAACTGCAATAGCATTGTAAACCCTTTCCCTCTCGTTTGGTGTGATGTGATGCATTTGGGCGTGACAATGACAGTTTACGACGACTTTTCGAAAGTAATTCAGTAGCAAAATAATTTCCTAAGTATAAATCTTCCATTGACTCAGCAAAAATATATATTTTTTTGAAGGTTTTATCTTTCCTTCGAAATGAACGAAAACAAATGTTTTTATTCACTGCACTTACTTCAAGGCTTGATTATCTCGTGTGTGTGGTGTGATTATGATACGATACGAAAGGATGGGTTTGGTCGGTTATTACGAACGAACATGCATGTTTTTTTTTTGAAAAGTGAATGGATCTTAATCTTAAGTGTATCAGTAATACTTCTTCTGATTTTGTGAATACGCTGCCGGTCTGGGATCTGGTCAGTGAGTAAGTCATTCATGTCGATTTTTGCAAGCTGTGCAACCAAGCCAAGCCAAGCCAAGCCAGTCTGTGAATATGTATAAGTATTTCTATCTAAATCTCTGGTCTGAACTTTTACTTTCACTTCATAAAAAAAATAAGCTGATAAAAATATACTTGCGCTTAGGCTAGAATTAGGATTCACCTATTTTCTAAGACAAAAAATTGAAGCGATAAGATGGGTTGAAAGGATAGTTGGTTGGGAGAGTCCCATGAGTCGAGTGCATCATTTCTGATCGTGATCGTGTGTCACTAATTAATGACCATACGCAGGAATTTAAAGTCTTCATTCTTCATAATAGTGGAAATATTAAAAAATTGTTGCTGGGAAATACGATTTATATCGTAATTTATGATGACGCAGACGCAAAAGTACCCTCTTCGATTCGACGAGTTCATTTGGTTTGAGGTATGTGGCTTATTTGCACTCGATGGGAAGTGGTCCCATGTCTTCAGGACAGGAGAATCAATGACTCATTCAAAAAAATGACTTCAAAACTGTAACTCTGGCAAAGTAAGAAAGGTACAAAGGAGTCATTTGAAAACGCTACAACTGCAGCTGCAGACCATATACCTATTTAACACCTTCAGGTCATCCAAAAAAATTTTTTAAAAGAAGCGTATTTCCTAGCCATTTTGCATAGCTTCATTCATTCATTCATCGGTCCCCAAAAATGAAATTATGTCATTGGAATGCAAAGGATGGGATCGTAATCGTAACCGAAAGCATAACCATAGCTAGTATTGCTATTACCACGTGAACCGTAACCATAACGTCTTTCAATTGGGATGTAATGGAATGTAGTGCGCATGCGCCTAGCTTATTTTCAAAATGTGCCAACTGCACTGTAACCATACGACCACAATTTACAATTACAATCACAAACAGATTGAATGAATGAATGAATCTTCGCGTTCGGTATTGGTATCGAACAAACTCGCTCGCTCGCTCGCGTGTGGTGTCGTGTCTCGTCTTTCATTTGACTACATATTTTAAATTGGCAGTTGGCTTTGCAAAATTTGTTAAACACATCGTCTGTCTTTTTTTAATGAACGATTGGAAAATGACGGATGAGCATGAAAAAATATGTATTTTTGGAAAATTTTCCAAAAATGCCCCAAAAAGTCAATGCGATTAAATTAGACGCATGCGTGATTGAGTAACATATTTTTAATATGTCATGTCATCCAACCTATTTCAATTTTTGAACGAGGAAAAAAAAATATCGTAATATTTTAAATATTAAATAGAAATTGTATTGCAAATGCTTTGAGTTGATGTAACATTATTCCCATCTTTTCTTAAAGGAAAATTGTTTCGACATTGTTGTTCTTGTCTGCATTAACATATTTGACAAAAAAAAATTCACGTTTAATTAAAAAAATTGCTTGGCTCACCCACTCAGTCATTGTCAATGGTTTTTTTTCATGCGTTCATTAAAATCTATTTTGAGGACTATGCACTTTATTAAAACAACAATCAATGCAATGTTAAGTGCTTATTGTTACTGCACTTCACCATCATTCTCAACATTTACTTTTTTTTGCATTGTTCATTGTTTTCTATCGAAAGTGAAGTGAACCGACACCCACCACATCGTCTTAATGAGGTTATTGCATCTTCATTGCACAAAATGTATTCACAAAATTTTTAAAAAGGGCCACCTCCGTCACGAATTACGATCCTTCTCTTAAAAAATCGAGTGTCAATTTCAAATTCCCAAGAGAATTTATAGTAAACATTGAAAGATTATTATACTGACATGTCCGTCCGTCTGTCTGTGTGTGTAGTCTATAAAGAAGCTAATGACATAAGTAGTGAAGAGCTGTTTAGGTGATGACATTATTTTCCGGCGGTGGTGACAGTCTGTCGGAAAACCGGAAGTGTATGATAAGCCTGTCAAAATGAACAGTTGTTGAAAGAAAGTGAACTATTTATATTATACTCGCATAAGTTGGGTTTTAAATCTACAAAATCATCAGTAGCCGTAGTGATGTGATGCGATGTGCCTGTCTAAATTGACATGTTATTATCATCACCTCTCACTCTCTTCAGCTTCAGCTTCCTTCAAAAAAAAAAATCAAAGCCAGACCAAACCAGACCAGCACTGTACGCGGTGTACGGTGCGTCAGGGATGATAACGGTCAAGTTTGGTGTTGAAGATGTTTCGGGTCGAATGGATAAAAAAGACAATAAGTTATGTGGCTAAAATGAATCTCCTTTACGTTGGTAAAGGAGGGTGAAAAAAACTGGAATGAAATCTCAAGTCCTCGTAGAGGGAAAATGAGAGAGCAAAACGAACGACTGTTATTGATTTAGTTGTAAATCTCAAGTGAAGTGGTTTATAAGGCCACTTTTTATTTATACATCTTATTTGGGTACAGGTTTGAGTTGAACTGTGAGTTGAAATGATAATATTGAGTTGAAATAATATTGAAGTGGCGGTAAGAAAAACCCAATGGGAAAACTTAACGCAGCCACGTATGTGGCCCCATTTGGCACTTGCACAATAATGTTACATATTACATTACAAACAATGGTCAAATGAATTGAATTGTACAAAGGAGAATGAAAACAAAGACTTCAGACTTGGAGATGCCAAGCTGAAGCAATTGAACATACATACAAAGTCGAATTACATGAAAATGCTATGCTGGTGGATTTACGCTGAGGTACGAAAATAACAAAGACAATAAGTACATAGATTTGCTATGCTCAGGGCTGGACGCTGAGATACAAGAAATATAAAGAAAATAAGTACATGATTTCCTATGCTCATGGTTGAACCGTGACGAGGCATTTAGTCTTACGATGCATTTACAATAGAATGATGATTTTAAAAACAAGTTATCAAAGTGAAGATTACACCAAATATTATGAAATTTGACATAAAGAGAGATTGAAACCTGCTCTATACGATAGTATAGGTAGCAGGGCCATGAAGACACATACAACTGAAAAAATGGCATTTTAAAGGTGAGGTACAATACGAACATACGGCTATCATTATATTTTTTTCTAAGCAAAACAAAGTTGTGTAAATAAAGTGTCCTAGCTTTGTACTAACAATGCAACTTGGTGTACATGTCCGCAATTTTTTGGAATTCTGATTTCATAGGATGAAAGAGCATTTCGAGAAGCATATAAATTCGTCGAGTATTATTAGCACTTCTCCTCCAAAACCGAGATGTTTGCTTGGATTTTAAAATTTAATATCAGAGATGGGACATTTGCATCGGTTGTCTTCAATTAATTCTTAAAAAATTTATTATTTTTGTGCTTATTTTTAATTTAAAATACAAAATTGCCCCTTTTGAATAGTTAAAAATTGAAATTCATCCAAAAACACTGTTTTTTTACTTGTTTGAAAAAAATTTCTAAAGTAGTCCACCACACGGCCCATCTCTGATTTTCTTAACATTGGGTTAAATGGGAGATACTTTCTGCAATAATTCGAAAAATTTTGAGAAGTGCTAAAAATACTCGACGGATTTATATGCTTCTTGACATGCTCTTTCATCCTATGAAATCAGAATTCCAAAAAATTGCGGACATGTTCACCAAGTTGCATTGTAAGCATACGACACACTACAGTGGGTGTGCTCGTAAGCACTTCAGTATGTGTCCCGTTTGGTCAAGCCAAAAACAGGTCGGATTATTGGTACCGGTGGCAAAAAAATCAAATGGGACGACTCATATTATGAAACTCCTTATTTTCATTCATTTAAATGTCGCATTTTTACACTCATTTAGTTACTTGAATTCATTGCGAAAGACTGCCGTACACAGAGTATTAAAGGTATCACAAATCGCGGCGAGGTGTGAAAAAATATTTTTTGCCACCGNAAGCACTTCAGTATGTGTCCCGTTTGGTCAAGCCAAAAACAGGTCGGATTATTGGTACCGGTGGCAAAAAAATCAAATGGGACGACTCATATTATGAAACTCCTTATTTTCATTCATTTAAATGTCGCATTTTTACACTCATTTAGTTACTTGAATTCATTGCGAAAGACTGCCGTACACAGAGTATTAAAGGTATCACAAATCGCGGCGAGGTGTGAAAAAATATTTTTTGCCACCGGCACCAATAACCCGACCTGTTTTTGGCTTGACAAAACGGGACACATACTGAAGTGCTTAGGAACACACCCACTGTACTTCACATAAAACAAGGAAACGATCAAGAACACCAAAAGAATAAATTAAAAAACGATGATATAAGATTCATATCGCACGATATCCAACCGCTCCAATTTCCTCCCGTTTGTTTACCAAAACCAAAATCGTGAAATGTATTTTGTTATTTCTTGCTCCCCATATTTCATGAGATCGAGAGGGTAACAAAACAAGATTTGCTGTGATGATGATGCATTGTACCTCTTTTTATTTCATCCTGTTTTCCTGTAACCGCTACTAAATAGACTCTTTTGCTGTTCCATGTTTTAGAAAGAATGAAAGGAAAAAGCAATAGTAGTTTCCTTTTTCACGCTATCCTCCTTTCATCGTCAAACTTATTTATTCTGCCAACACGAACGCTGTGAAATTGCTGAGAAGCGGCTTTTTGTTCTATTTTATTGACTTACTTTGTGTCTTTTACACGAGCCTCTCGAAAATTAGATAAAGAAGGAAAGGGAAGGTGGGGAAGACAAAATTTTCTCTGGATTGCTTACTTCGATTCTTGGAAAGTTGGATGAGTGCTTTACCTTAGTCTGGCCACCTTCCAAAGTCATTTCCATCACGTCAATAGTAAAATTTGTTCGAAAGCCTTGCTCATTGAATTGGATATGGCCGGTAAGTCCTTCCGTCTGCACCTAAAGTGGAAGAAGACGACAAAGTAGAGACACATAAAAGCTTTCATTTTTTACGAATCCCACTTCTATTAAAGGCCATTAGCCTACAAAAAAAGATAAGTGCATACTTTTCCTTTATAATTAAGTTCAATTTCAATTCAGCTCTAGCTGGATACCTTGCCAGTGTAAACTTTTTTCCATTAACCTCGTGGTTACGGTAACGATAAAAATGTTTAGACCACTTTAACTCTGGATTTAAATTGTGATTAGCATTGTACAGCACGAATCTATGGAAAATTATTTTGCAATGATTCAACGATGAAATGGACACAAAAATTACACTTAAGGACGAATTTAATATGACCCGACTTAAACTGAAAGTTATTTATTGTGAACTTTTCACAAACCAATAGTTATAAACGAATTCTTTTACAAATGACTGACTGATTACTCCAACGAATAATTTATTCTAAAAGCGATTGACTAATATCATTGCTTGATGACTCATTATCACTCTGAAAATTTTCGATTTCCACATTTTGTTCCACATTCCACATGTCTTGAGGCTCACTAGAAACATTATCTCCGCTGTTCGTAGCTCTAAATTTCTTCAGCACAGTTTTCGAATGATAAAGTAGAAAACACGAAGGGTTTGATTGAATGCAAAGATATCGTTTGCACCTTTCATTGCTGCAAATAAACGGAGTTTGTGTTCGTTTTCCATGTACAAAACTACAATAAGCACAATTTGACCGAATTATTTTTCCAGCGGTGTTTGTTGATCTGACCGGAAAGTGCTTTCCTGCTAGTCGAGTGGTTTCTTGTTGTAATAAAGATGGTCTACCTCGAGGAACAGATGTTGGCCGTGGAAACTTTTGTAGTATATCCTCCACCAATTGCTTGACAAAATCTATGTATGTGCACCGCTGATTTCTTAATTGCATATAGATTTGAAGGGAATTGTAAACCGAAAGATCCAGCAGATGCATTCCAACTTTACGGTACCATTTATTAGATTTTCTAATTGATCCATGAGGAGCTATAACTTTATCCGCGTCATCCACTGCTCCCATTTTTGCATTGTACACTAATACAGACCCAGGCTTTGCTCGAGAGTTATGGGGATTCGGTGTGTCTACATGAACCATTTCATGGGAAATAAACGTATTAAGTATATAAACGTCGCGACGATCGCACCACCGCTCAACTAACAAGTGACCATCGGAAAATGTTTCCACATCTCCAGGTTTCATTTTCTTTGACATACGATTTCCTTTTGACATTCCTTTTCTATTTTTTTGAACGGTACCTAAGATATAGGTGTTTTGTTGTTTTAAATCTCGTGCAAGTTTAGGGGAATTGAAAAAATTGTCGATAACAACTCGATGGCCCATTCCCAAGTACGGTTGCAGTAGAGTTCTGACCACAGCTCCTCCAAACCCCAATTCTCGAATATGATTTGGGTTATCAATTTTCGTAGTTTTTCCTTGGTACGGTAAAATGTCCAAAATTAATTTAGAAGCACAATCCGCCAACACATAGAGTTTGATACCGAACCGAGGTCTTTTTTTGGGATTATACTGCTTAAAACTTAGCCTTCCTTTGAAAGGAACAAACGACTCGTCAAGACATAGAAATTCTCCAGGAATTACTGCACGCCTAAAGTTTTCCATGAGCCGTGGTAAAAAGTTTCCTAATTTGATAAACCGATCTCGACAATTTGGGGGAATGCTTTCGTTATCAACAAAATGAAGACTTCGAAGAATAGCCATATATCTATCTCTTGACATTGTTTCCGAAAAAAATGATGTTTTTGTAATAGAATTTAAGGACCAGTAATCTTTCAAATTTGACTTGCGCACAATTCCCATTGTAAACTGGATTCCTAGGAATCTCCAAAATTCCTCACGCGTGAAAGGTTTAAAATTTTTGTGATTATTCTGTTGGGCATACCGACTGCTTTCTTGGCAAATCTCGTCAATGATTTCGTTGGTTATAAAGGTTTCCACGATTTCAAGTGGTGTCGAAGCACTTGTAACGCCAAGTTCTTCATTTACATTCCCGTTTGCCCTTGCCTCAAACTCTACCACATCTTCAGCAAAATATTGATTCCAATTAACATTCTCATTTATAACTTCCGGTTCTGACTCGGTATCACTATCGCTTGAGTAGTCCGACAGGTTGTCGTTTGTGACGGAATGATTTGTTACCGATGATTGTGAGCTAAATTCTGTTTTCAGTAAAAAAAAATAAAATAATATGGAATTGGGTAAATTAAAATAAATGATTTTAGTCTACCTGACATCTTTGCGCATCTGCAGAAGCAGGTGTGGTATATATACTTGACGAAATAAATAATTAGTGGAGGAATTAAAAATGAAATCCTTGACTAATTCAATTTAATATTTTTCAGATAGTTTAATGTTATCATAACAAAACAGTTTTCATGTTCAAATTACGCTTGCTTGGCATTGAAGCAATTCGTCCTGAACTGACATCAGCTGTGATACTCAACTGTCAAGTATTTAGGCTTCTAAGGTAAGACAGTTGTTGCTTGGCATTCAAGCATCTAGTCGTTTACTGAAAGTTGGTTTGTGCTTGACAGTGAAGTAGCTAGTACTATAATAAATAAATTTAAATCCTTTGCTTAGGAGGAATTAGGGTTCCAGAGGTTAACCATTTACTTACTTTACACTCTACGAACTACTAAGTCGGAATATATTGTTACGCGGACATTTATTATCCCTATCACATTCTCTTCTTCGTTTACTGCTCCCAAATGTGTTTCGTAAAATTTATTAAGTCTATTTTGGGTGTGGTCCAACTCATCAACCATTGCCAATTCTCATTACCATCGCTTTCACCCATTTTCACTGTTAATTACCGTTTGGATCATTTTACGTTCGTGCGTATCTCCTTTCATTAGATCCAATATTATTATTTATTTATTATTTTATCATTATCCATTAGACCTTTTGAAAGATCGTCTACAGTATGGATACTGGCTTACTTGACGAAGTCTCTCGTTGATTAATTTCCCATGTTCAAATGGAACAATAGGATTGAGGAAGTCAACACCAGAGTTGCACGTCAAATTACGTCCTCTTTCGCGTTTCAGTGCACCAGGATTCTCCCGAAGGATGCGGGTGAAAGCTTCTTTAATTACGGATACACCATCAAACATCAGTGCTGCAGTAGCCTTTAGACGAGAAGAGAAATAATTATGGGAAGATGGGAGAAGACTAGAATAAGCAAAAAAAAATGGAGAATCGACTTACAGAAATGTAGTGTTTTCCAGCGACTTCAAACTGAGTTGTATCCAGTGTCTTCCAAATTTTTAAAAATTGCTTAACCAATTTTCGGGACGGATCAACCATGCGGAAACCGGTAATGTTGACTACAGTGAACTCGGCTACATTCCTTTCCCATGGCTCATCGAATGTCTGTATCAATTCAATACAAATCGTAATAGTACATTTCGGTCATGAATTTAGGAAAGTAAGCCATTGCAATGACTGGCACTTGTAAAAGAGATTTGAAACTCAAGCAAAGTCAAGAACTGTGACCAGAATTGCCATCACTTTGGTCGTATGGTATTAATAGGAACTAGTGCTGTCAAGCAGCGATAACGACGTAGGAAAAAGTTGTCCCCAGAATACTGCTTCAGAGCCTGCCATATTCCATATTATTCCATAATTTGCAATGAACAAAATTTTCCACGGCTTCCAGCCGTTGACGATTGAAAAGTTTCCAAATTTTAACGTAAAAGCCTCGCTCAGTTTTTCAAGCGCTTTTGAATGAGCTCCTAAAACTCATATAAGTAGTGTAAAAAAATTTTAGCCGTTGGTCCTGCCGTTAATACTTGGCCTAAAATTTTGAATAAGTATAGGTGTACGCCAGGAACCTTTTTTTTAAATTTGAGGTCAATCGGGGCCCATTTCGAAAGGTATTATTTGCACAGACAGACAGACAATACAATCGAAATCAATACTCCGCTGAATAATATGACCCTGCTATATAAATTGAAATGATTTTGTCAGCACCAGAAAAGTGGGTGCAAAATCAGAACAAAAATGTTAGTGAAAGTAACCTACCAGCCCAGCTATCAAGTAGTGATAAGTTCTTCTTCCGAGGTGCATGTCCCTGGCGTGACTTATGATTATTTCTTTGGCGAGGCTTG
>JAHZMX010000263.1:0-16274 GCA_027743895.1 Seira musarum
CAATTCACCCAATTGCATACCTGACCTGACGAAGCGAGTGATAGGATGAGTCACACTTCAACCAATACCAATCCAATCCAATCCACTATCACTTTTCTTCTCTTCTTTTTTTCGTCTTGTCTCCTCTCTGACCCATTCCAATTTCCGATTGCAATTCTAAGAAAAAACAGTGACAGTTTCAGTTCAACTCAAGCAGTGCAGTGCAATAAGCTTAAGTTTCGCTTGAAAAAGAAGTTTAGTTCAATTTAGGAGGAAGAAGAAAACGCTAAAACCGATTAACTTTTTAAGCTATGGACGCTGTTCTGATATTTTCGTGAAAGTTTCGTCAGGATTGTGTGCAAGTTTAGGGCTTTTGCGTCCAATTCATTTCATAATCTTTTTCCTACGAAAATTTGTTATGATATTATTGCTCATTAAGGATCGCGAAATCTTTCGTGAAACCATCACCATTGAAATTTTTCACGAAACCATGAAAATTTTCGCGTGTGCTTTTTCCCGAAATCATGTTAATTTTCACGAAACCATCATGATTTCACGCGAAATTTTTCACGAAACCATGATAATTTTCGCGCGAAATTTTTCACGAAACCATCTTAATTATCTCGAAGCATGATGATTTCACGAGAAATTCTTGACTAAACCATAATGATTTTCACAAAAAGTCCAGTTGCATAATGTACAAAATGAAGTGATACCAATTGGGTCCAATTTTTGCCGCATTTTCGTAAATTTTTCAAGTACCTCCGTACCACTCTTAAGGGATAAAAGTCTCAAGATTTTTTTTTCTTCCTAGTTCCATTTTAGCCGATTTCGATGCGGTTCTTAGTCTGGTACTGGTACTAGCTCTCCAGTGAAAACTAAACCAAACCATGTGGGTCGGCAGATCGTGAGTGTGTAAACTATAAACGCACAAGCCATCATCATCCATCTCCTTCCTTCTCTTTCTCGAGCTCAGACTCATGCCATGGTTCAGTAGTACTCGTACTAGTACAAATATCGATTATCAGCTTTTCCCTCTCCTTCCCTTTTACTATTTTCATGGAAAAAAAGTTGGATCTTTTTTTTCATGGAAGCAATGGCAATGCAATGCTATTACTGGTATGCCAGGGCAGACCAAAGATAGATAGAATTCTCCGCATGCCACGTTGCCGCCTCGCCTCGTTGGGGTCTGGCACTGACTATGACTTCGCTTTGGCTTGTGTTCCGCTGAACAAAGAAGAAGAGAAAAATTCCATATAAAAAAAGTGGAGCATCGCTTGCATGGTTCACAATCATCATGATGATGATCATCCGAAAATTTGTGNCAATGCTATTACTGGTATGCCAGGGCAGACCAAAGATAGATAGAATTCTCCGCATGCCACGTTGCCGCCTCGCCTCGTTGGGGTCTGGCACTGACTATGACTTCGCTTTGGCTTGTGTTCCGCTGAACAAAGAAGAAGAGAAAAATTCCATATAAAAAAAGTGGAGCATCGCTTGCATGGTTCACAATCATCATGATGATGATCATCCGAAAATTTGTGAAAGTCTTCGTCTTAAATTCTTTTTCGAGAAGGATGAACGATGAAAGGGAACACAAAAGGTTCGACGACGCTCCGAGTATTTAAGATAAAAAAAAATAACTCATCTTTTGTAAAAGAAAAAACGGATTTAGGAGAAACAGGACAAGGTCCTGTAGTCGAAACTCGATATAGCGGACAAAAATTCGGGAATATTGATCAGGAACGACAAATTTCGTAACAAATTCTGTCTTAAAATTTCTATAAATATTCACTTCCGGTCTAAGAAGCTTCCACGACGCCATGGAAAAAAATAGATCGGAATTCATGTTTTCTTCTGATGTGGATTGGCTTGGCTTATCTTGGCTTGGTCCAAGAATAGAAAAAAATGAAGGATGAAGATGCAGCGCATTCCATTCCACATTCTACGCTATTATAAAATATGTAAAAAAAGAAACATGAACAATGGACGTACTTTCACCTCAGCCCAGTAACCACAAGTAAAACTACGAAAAGCGAAAAAGGGGAAAGTCAAAGGCCCACGGGAGTTATTATGATTTGCTATTCCACGCTTTTGCCTTAAAAAAATAGTGATGGTGATGGACGTACTTCCTATCCGAAATTTTTCGCTAAAACTGCAAACTTCAACTTTCCGTGTTGCGGGTATTAAGTCGTCACATACCGACACACACAGAGGTTATTATGGAGAGAAAACATGATAATTTAATATGTTTGGTTTTACATACGTCGTGTTTTACAGCTTTTAATCCCTCATTCCGTAATCCAAAAAATCCTCGACTACAGCAACAGCAAACGCCGGAAGTGTGTACTTTGCGGAGAAATTTTGATTTTATGATGCTTGTATGTACTTGTGTTACTAAAACTATTTATAAAATAAATTTGTAATGTTTTCCCCCTAAAGTCTATATGAATTAAGGATATAGAAAATGTTTTATGAAGGGATTTTATGCGCTAACAAAAAAATATTTTGTAGCAGAGATATTACTCCAAGCTGTGTTATTAAATAGGTTGTTGGGCAGTGCCCAAAGTTATTAGGTTGAGATGAGGGAGAGTGATACGAGGGGAAAATTACTAGTTTCACAGTTTGTCTTGAAGTAAAAGTAAAGGAATTGAGAGGTTTGTCCATGAACAACATGTCTATAAAAACTGCTGGAAAACCTGGAGAAAACTCTTGTCCAGTTCACAAATTTCTTAGGTACTTTCGACATATTTTTAGAAAATAAAATATCTCCAGGGCTGGATAACGTAATATGATGTCATTTTTGTTTTGTAACGGATTGGATCCAAGTAAAAATTGTGTCCTGTCCTCCTCATAATTTTCTTTGAAGAAGAAGTAATTCATTTTCTCCAGAAGTCCTTAAGTACAATCGCAATCAATGAGAAAACTTTGCTTCCAGGAATTTATTGGAATGTCACATGTCCCCACCCTCCAAAAGTGCAATAAAAAAATCAAAGCTTAAAATAACGAACAATAATTAACGGAATTTTGGCCGTTACCGTTATATTGAAGCTCTGGATAAGTTTTACGATTCTCCAGACTTGAGTAGAAATGCAAACAGAAAAAGATACTTTATCTTTGTTTTCCTATCTCATTCTTTTCTCCAGCTTCTCTAGAAATCAATACGAATCCAATTGAATTGAATCTCTACTTAAGTCCAATCTTATTCCATTCCAATCCAGCAGCTGTTTGTAAACGTCTAATGAAACAAAAAGATTCTCATTTAGTTCTGGAAAATGACCTCGATTGTCGATTGACGATCCTGATTGCACTGTAGTCTGGTCTCTTCTGATAAAACTATTTTGTAGAGGATTTTCTCATTCTGAAATAAACTCAATTCATTTCATTGACAATTCGCAATTGCACATTGCCCCCGTAGATTGGGTAATCACAATCATTTGTTCCGCTCGGATCTCAAATGATTCTTGACTCTATCAAAATACTTAATCAGATTGAGTGTTGGAATTCCGAATGAAAAAAAATGTCGAAGGATTTTGGATTAGTTAGTCTCTTCGATTCCTTCACCGGAAACGGCTACTTTTTTGGAAAGTTAAAAAAAAAGTTTTTACGGAGGCAACCATCATTATCTCATCTTTCCTCCAGGAATGGATGGAGGGAGGGAGGAGTAAAAAAAAGTTTTCAGTACTAGAGCAAGCGTACTTCAGTTTTGACTTTTCACTGCATTTTCTGCTCCGTTTTCTCATCCAAAAATCTCAAAAAGCTCATCTTCATCGTGGGAAATGGAAGATGAAGCAGAAGAGAAGTATTTACTTTCAGAGGCTGGCTTTGCTACATTACATTCCTTTACTTGTTTGCTTTAACTTGCATCATCGTCATCATAACTAACGTCGTAAATGAACGTTCTTCTTTTCTTATTTCTTCTGCTCCCATTTTTTTGAGGAATGAACAGGAAGTTTCTTCTTCAAAATGCAGTGCAATTTGTACCCGATTGTGATTGTGAGAAGCGGCCAACTTGAGTTCAGTTCCATTTCATGTCGTCGTGTGTGATGTGATGTGATGCGGTCGTTTCCCTCCTCCTTTTTCCAGTTTTTCTCCATCATTACAATGCCTTTCACATCTTTCTCTCACAATCAGTTAAATAGTTGGTGAGGGAAAGAAAAAAAAATGTGATGTGATGGAATGGAATGAACAACTTTTTGCTTCTCAATCTCACAGAACCAGACTTTCACTGAAAATGGTAATGGTCATCATAACTTTTTCCAGGGGAAATTATTTAGTTTTTTTTTGTCTTTTGAAATAGATGCAATCAATTCATAAGTCAAAGCTACTTCCATGAAAATGCCATCACATCACATTCATCTATCATCACGAAAATGAATGAATGAATGATCGAGTGAGTGAATGAATGACATTTTTTACTCAACTCAAATGTCTGATGAAAATGAAAAATGGGAGGGAACATCAATTCATTTTCCCCAAACGAGCTTTTTTTATGCAATTTAATCTTCAACTCAAGCCAGTCAACTCAACTGAAATCATCCGCTTTTTTATATAAAAAAAAAGATCAAAACTCAAATTAAGCTTAGGTTGTTTTTACTTTAGTGAATGGGACTTGTAGAAAGAAAAATTAGTTTTCCAAAGCACGCACATCCGCTCTGATTTTTTTCTCTGAAATTGCTTATGTCAAGATCAAGATATCGTAAAGCGTTTCTGGTTCTGGTTCTGGGCTTCCAGATTTCATTGTAAAAATACTTAGTGGACTGGAGATGTAATGAAAATGATATTGTGAGAAAATTTTTGGAGAGTTAGGATGGAAGAAAAAAAATAGATAAATTCTTTTATCATTTGAAAGCACACATTTCCCATTTCCGCAAATCACGATCAAACTAAGAACGGAATGAATCTACATTCTACAACCGGAAATGGAAGAAGTGACATTAGTCTCGTTTCAATCATTACTTGAAAATTTGAAACAGAGAAAAGGCTGAACATTTAGGGGATAGGGCTGACTTAAAATTAATCCATTGAAATTTATTCAAGGAACTTCGAAGAAGATAAATACTTGAATTAGATTAGTTTTAATTTGATTTTGTCTTAAAATTGCACCGGAAGTGGTCGCTTTCCTGAATTTATTGATAAATTTAACTGCTGATATTCGGCAGCCACTACCCCTTAAATTTCAGCCGTACACCTTTCGCATTAGAAAAATTACTTCCCCTGGTTTTTCCATCAATATCAATCCACAATTATCTTCAGCCTCCATGTGCCATGTCGTGAAGGGATATTTTTTCAGTAAAATTTAAATAGCTCGATCGTGTCCAGCCATTTGAACAATAGCAAATGAACACAAAATGAATAGAGCTTTTTTAAATGACCAAACGCAAATGACCAAAAATACTCTTATCAAATACTGCCACTACCGAAGAAGGTACCAACGAAGAGGGAAAATATAGATTGCCATTTTCTCTAACGACATGATCCCATTAAGAAGAGAACATTACAGTTAAAAAGCGAACCAAAACCGATCGAATGAAATGGAAATGGGAGGGAAACTACCTAAATGTCCTCCTGTTTGATATGGATCCAGATCCAGAAGAAGTAAAAAAAAATCTCCTTCCTCTAATAATTTTCTCCGCCGCTACTGCCACCGCTTCAACTCAACTTGCTCTATTTTTTTGGCAAAATATTCTTGGCAAAAATAAAATTCTGAACATATTGGCAACTTGACAATCCAAGTGAAGTTGAACTGAAGCTGGGCGGACAGAAGAGAAACAGACGGTGGTTTTCGTTCTATGGCCGTTTGGATTCATCTCACGCAGTAAAAAAAAAATGTTGACAGTCGAGTCAAGTCTACAAACAAAAAAGCAAAGCTTAAGCTAGTCTGTGTGTAAAATGGACTAAAAACATAAAAACCGTAAATATTGAAAATGTAGGGCGGAACTATAAATAGCAGATAAATCTATACTATTAAATGCCTTGAAATGTCTGTCTGTGTGTCTGTCCAGAAAACTGATTGGTTACTTAAGTTGCTATTGTGGCTGAGTGGTTTAAGGTGAGATCTACTTTCTACACAGTCACGGGTTCGAATCCGGGTGGCAAAAATAATTTTTGCGGTCTTTTGTCGTTTTTTCATTTAAACTTCATACTCTTCTTGTCTTCATTGAACGCCGGAAAAAGTTTGATAATCCACTACAGCCTACTTATGAGTGTTTCCCTGTTCCTGTCGTTGTCGCATCCTCATATTTTCGTTAATGCTTTCATTTCCATCATATTTTTTTTTCTTTATCGAAACAAAACCAAAAGCAAAAGCAGCAGTGTTCTACTTCCACGTTTCAATTCGATTCTAAATCCAAACAGAAAACTTCGACCAGAAAAACAGAAAGAGAGGAAAAAAGAATTGATTGAATGAAGTGAACTCATGCAAACGACATGTTTGTGTCTGAAGTTTGTATTTTCTGTTGAAAAAAGTAAAATAACGAGAGTTTTTTGTTTATCTCAGCAGAAGTAGATCAGAGGAGATAGGATGTGCAAAAGTTTTTTGTTTTTATAGCAAAAAAACACAAATTACTTCTCTAGCACTCGCTGCATGTGTTAATGCAAATTATTTGTACATATTGACACCACGGGCCGCAGAACTTCTTTTATTCGAAGGGGGCCCGGGTTTGGTGAACGAACAAAATTTTTTCTGCCTGTTTGGTCCGGTAAACAAATTTGCGTACATTTGATTCGAATCATGCGGTTTTTATGCAAAAATTTACCTCTAAATCAGATCAAATTACCACATCACCACACCCTTTCATCATTCCTATTACCTAAGTCAAGTGAAACTTTTTTTTGGAGAAACCTATGTATTGGAATGTAGCCGAAGCTGAAAGTTTTCGCAGGAACTTTAGAACATTTCATTCATTACATTAGCATAAATATCCAATCCAAAAAGGAGGGAAATGAAATCAGTGAAATCAGCAAAAAAGTAATTTCGATCGTAAAACACAAAAACAAAATCTGGTCGTGTGGTAAGGTAGTACGTGGAAGTAATGTAATGGCCAATTATTTTCTCATTTTCATAAACACTCCCACTCTCTCCCCTTTTCACTGTTCGCATATTTTTTTAGTCTTGGTTTTGGTCCACGCAAGTTTTTTTAAAACTGGATC
Organism: Seira musarum; assembly: GCA_027743895.1. Classification (NCBI taxonomy): domain Eukaryota; kingdom Metazoa; phylum Arthropoda; class Collembola; order Entomobryomorpha; family Entomobryidae; genus Seira; species Seira musarum. The sequence goes on from JAHZMX010000263.1 coordinate 7,132, forward strand.
GAAATCCGAGATTTGGAAATCACGACACTCAGAACTTTTGTTTTAGTGGAAATTGAGAACAGGTGGAAGTGGAACTAAAAAGCTTTTGGGAAAGAGTAAAAATAATTAATTTTCATAGAAAAAAAATGTGAATTTTACGTACGCGATTATTCCAGGAAAAATAAACCGTTTTTATTTTTCATTTTTTCTACAAATTTTCCTTCATGCGTGCGTGCATGTAAATTCCGGTAGAGATTTTTGAGATTATAATCGTCGTTGTCGTCATGTACGAACTATTTACAGCGTTTATGCTTTCCATTCCCTCCCAATTATATTTTCCTCTCGTGAGTCGAGTGGAAATTGTTTGTGATTGTGATTATGATGACGATTCTCTGCCTAATCACTTTATAGCAGATTTGCTTACACGCGTACATGAACATGAAACATGATCTTGATGACGATGATCATTTCTAGTGAGTACGAACGAATGGAGGTTTTTTCCCTCCTGTGTGACATGACATGAGTAATTAATGATTGTAAGAGCTTAGTAAACTCAGCTCAACAACTCATTCGCATAGTACAAGGCAATGCAATAGATTTCCTCTTGCTTGTACTCGTGCTCTCTTCTTTTTTTTGGAAGGATGAGGATGTTAATGATTTTGCCGAGAAAGCACAGATGTGAAGAAAGAGAGGAAATGGAAAAAGATTAGGGGTGAAATAGTTTAGATTTTAATTAGAGTGATATGTCTGTCTGTCTGTCTGTGATAAATTTTGAAAAAAAAAACATAGACCAGCAATTTTAAAGATTGGCTCTGGGTAAAAATGATTGAATCCTAAAATTCCCCGCTGTTTCCGTTTTTACCTATTTTTACTCATTTTGATTTAAACCCATTTTGACCATTTTAGTTTTTATCTGTTTGTACCCCATTTTTGCCCAATTTACCTCAAACTGGTTTTATCCAGTCCATCCTGGTTTTTTCCACCCATTAAAACCACACCTCACGACTGCTTAAATATGAACACCCTTCAGACTTTATCCACATTTAATCAAACTTTAAAATCCCTCGCAGCTACGTCTCATCTATTGTATAACTAAACCTTTTATTCATTCTTATTTCCATCCTCTCCCTTCGTTTCTGAGACGAGATCAAACAAAAAAAAGTTGGATAATGGGAGTCAGAAAAAAATGGTACGGATTTAGGAGTTTCCCAACAGCTGAGCATTGGCTGATGTGAATTTGGCTTGAACTTCTTCTTCTTCGATATCAAAATGAGAAGAGGATGGAGGGAATAGATGGGAAATGAAAATGATTTCGATTTTCATGTGAAGATCTACACAAGCGGAAAATGAACTCATTGTTCTTGGCATGACGTGGCAGGAAGGAAAAGACTGATGTTTAAAAAAAATCGTCTTCTTTCTTTGCCCACTTTCAATTTTTGAAAGTGAGAAGATGAACTTTATTCATTTCAAAAGAATTTTTTCAAGAATGAACTTAATTGTATGGAGATTCAAGATTGATTAAAAATGTGAAGTTCAGGCATTTTTAAAAGGAATAAATTATCAAAGGAAAAGATTGAGTCAGTTTTAGAAAATGAAGTCTTCACGTCGATCGATTTAGTCAAATTAATTAAAAATTTATTTTTGGAAACTTTTGAGTTTCCCGGTCGTTAAAAAGTTTATCTTGTGCCAGGGGGACCATCCATTTAGTATGTAACGCGTGTCGCTATTATGCATCCTGCTTTAATTTTTGCCAATAAAACTGCTCACCGGTCATTGCCATCACTGTTTTAGATGTTCATCAGCTTTTGACATTCCTTTTTTTCCGAATCTGATGAACAGAAAAACTCCCTGGCAGTCCTACATTCGCATTCTGGTGAATAGTATCAACATCAATTTATGAAATTCTAAATGTTCATATGTAATCTTAATTCCTTCATAAATTCCGTGATAAATTATGCAAAAAATTAATTTGCCCATTGCTGAAAGAAGGAACTCCATATTTATTTCAAGGATTTAAAGAGATTCCATAAAAACAAAATCTCTAAAGGTGCCTTGAAGGAAGAAAATGAATAATGAAGCAAAACCAAAACGAAACTCAGCTCTTGCAAAAAATTCCGTTAATGATGAAGGAGGCTGTTACTGTTGACACTACAGCTTAGTACGATTAGTCAACGTCCTAGTCCAGCTTACCGGAAATTAATTTATTAAATCCTCACAATGCCAGAAAAATGAATTTTGTGTAACGGAATTTTGAATGGTATAAAGAATCCTGATGGTATTTACCGGTACTTTTCCCCCACATTTCATCCCTGCATTTACCTAAAAGGGTGCAAAATTATGAAGACTCTATTGAAAATGCGAAAGCAGCTGGTATTGTGATAAAGGAAGAGAATTGAATTTTCCGTACCAAAAAGGGAGGATAATTTTGTTTTCCTTCTATCGCGAAATTCTTTGAAACGATACACCATTGAAAATGCGAAAGCAGCTGGTATTGTGATAAAGGAAGAGAATTGAATTTTCCGTACCAAAAAGGGAGGATAATTTTGTTTTCCTTCTATCGCGAAATTCTTTGAAACGATACATTTCATGGAACTATCTTAAATATACGGCTTCCTAAATATCTCAAGCTCGGCAGATGTACTCCTTTTTCGTTCCAGCAGCGAAAGCCCTTTTTTGTCAATTATTGATTATGACGGTAATAAACTCGTAGTGGCTCGTAAAATCTCAGAAGAAAAAAAAACTGAGCCCCAAAAACAGCAAACTCGAAACGCTGTGCTGATACTAATGAAATGGAAACTGTGCCAAACGCAAACCCAAAGCCAAGTCCATATGCGTTCAACCTGATTGTGATGCGATTCCAAGTCAATATTCGGCACCCACCCGGCGGCTGGCATGGTCATGGTGGGTGTGGGTCGACATCGACTGCAACTTCCAGTTTTTTTAGGGAACGTGCTAATCATACTTTTTTTATTGTGTTAAAAAGCAAACTTGTGTTTTCTTCCTTTCCAGCAAAAGAATATGAATAATGAATGGCACGGAAGAAAATAAAATTGCATTGCACGCATGCACATAATTGTAAATGGCCGACATATTTCCGTCTCCTTCGCCAAATTCGGAAATCAAATTTTATGCCAAAAATATTTTTTCTTTTTACAACTCCAACTCTTTCTGTTTCAAATGAGCTTGTTGAGTTGAGAAGTCAATTGAGCGTGTGTACATATGTTCATAATATTTCATTTGGTCTGGACAAAAAATATATTTCAACATGCACGAACAAACCGGATGTAAATGACGGCGGGAATGAAAATGAAACGGACGGATGGACTTCTGTGGAAATGGACGGGACACGGGACCAGGGGTCTTTTTTGCTTTGAAGTATGCAATAGTAAATTGCAATAACAATAAAGAACGTTGTTTTTAGAAAGAAAAAAATACATCAAAAGAACTACTTTCTCTTTGCCCACTTTCATGTTTTTTTTTGTATTATTAACTGTACCTGTGCATGACATGACATGACACGACATGACTGAGGGACAAATTTTTTTAGGCTTTTGAAATATTTATTCATTTAGCGGGAATTCCAAAAATATTTTAGGCAGCAAAAAAATTTAACGCGGGATATTTCAAAAAATATTAAAAATTTCACATGAGCTTTTTGCTTCCAAAAATAAATATTTTTCCCCATTTCTAAACAAAAAAGCAAATTATGATGAAGTGGAAAAAGAAAAAAAAGTTTGTTAAGGTAAAAGCAAGGGAAGCTTTGTCCATAAGTATTCCCGGTAGATAAAGCTACGGGAAATAAATAATAGCCTTAAGGGTTTTGTTTGAGTACCTCCAACTTCCAATTCCAATCCAATTTAAGTAAAGTTAGGAAATGGATCGAAGATTCAAACAATTTTTCACGAATAAAAAAAGCATCTCTTTCTTCTGTTTAGTTCGGTTCATTAGAATACTGAGTTATGGTTATGATGATGACGGGGATGTAACGAATCCAAAAAAAATCTTTTCTTTCTTTTGCATTTCGAGGAGATTGCATTATTGATCCATTCCTATCTTGCAAACTTACTAAAATCCAAGCCAAGCTACTTTCTTTTTTTCTTTGTGATTATTACTTACTCACAGGAACATACTTTGGCTTCTCAAACCTGGCCTGGGGTAATAAATGATGGGGAGAATAATTCATTTCATATTCTTTACCTTTATCACGAATTATATCAGAGCCAGTATAGATTTAAATATGTCCGTACGTCTGTCTGTCCGTGTGTGTGTGTTCCTGTATCAGAAAATTTTGAGGAATTACTTTGGTTCATTGAATTGCATTTCGTTGCGACAGGGAACTCGCACTGTTAATTTTGGCGGGAATCTTAGCGCATTTTGATTTTGAAGTGAATTTGGCGGGAAAGAATTTCAAATGAAAATTTGTCATTTTTTTAATTTGCATCTTTGAAAACCATTTTGGACAGAAAATTTTAATCTTTGGAAACCGAAATGATAATTTTTGGTGTCTTAAAGAAAATAGACAAATCCCAAATTTTTATTTTATTTTAAATCTCTTCCAGCTACGTATCTATAATTACTGAAAAAGCTTTGCTTTTTTCATCGGATCAGCTATCGACTCATTTCCTTTTGTAAGTATGCTAGCATGTATGTTCACGTTTTTTTCTGAAAAGACTGAAAATTCAATGAACTTACTCATCCGACCGTACACCTTTGCTTCGAGGTAGTATTGCATTGTTATTATTGGAAGATGATGATGACGTAAAGTATAAGCATCAAAATCATTACTATAATTTCTTTCCTGATCATGTTTGCTTTCCTCACAATTCACGGAACCAACATAGGTACATCTCCTTCATTATTATTCCATCCGATCTTTCCAGATCGCTTCCTTTTGTTCATGCAACAGACAGACTTCTTCTCCATAACTTCAAAAGACCAACGACCTGTTTCTTATTCACCGTCGAAAAGAAATTGGATCAAAAATTGATTCAAAAATATACGTCATGTCCCAACTTCTCAAGCCGTATTTTAATTGCCCAACATCTTTTGGAAAATTTTGCTGACTTTTACAAACGCCTACATTTTCCCGACAAACATAATTAATTTAGATATTTCGAAAGAAATGCCGAGAAAAAGTTCCTATTTTTTAACCTGAAAACTTTTTGAGTACGCAATACAACCAATTATTTTGCAAGTTTAACAATTAACGATGTATCTCTTTATATAATTTGTACTTCTTCTCATGTGTCACACGTACATACCGACAGACGAATCAAAAGTACCGATACCGAGTTCGATTCATCCAATCCAAATTAACCTACTTATCTTCTTCTTTGCTTCTTCATTACACCAATATCACGAATTACGATCACCATTAAAAACTTTTAGGAAAAAAGTTTCCTTTATTTACTACTTTTTCATTGTTAGCAAGTGTTCGCTTTCTCACTACAATTTTTTTCTGTAACGGTATTTATTATGTTGCAAACGAAGTTTGGATATTTGGATCGTAACAATTTTATGTGATCAGTGATTACGTCTGTCTGTCCGTCTTTTTGATCGCTTTAACTGTCTTAGAAATATTGGATATTTTAGGTGATAACTAAGGTGCGGAAAACAATTATAAGACTAAATGAGCAAAAAGTGGTCTTAGAATTTTTTTCAACTTCGGCTTTGAGGTAATTGTCATATTTTTGCTACGTGGGCAAAGAATTAAAATCAGATTTTTTATTTCGTCAAAAACTGATCGACTTTTTTAGCTCTGACAGTATAGGTAGTGCAGTACAATACAATTTCCTCAACTTTTCGAACCCAACAACATCTTACATAGTTCATGTTCATTATTAAAGAAACTTGTTTTTTTATGCTCTTCTTTCTCTGACACTTTTTGATTGTGTGAAAGCGTGTTGCAAACACAACTAAAAAAGCTATGTAGGTACACTCAATTCAAGATTTTTCTTTTGTATAAACTTTTTTTTCATTCTTTCGTTTTCCTCTGCTTTACTGGAGAAAAGTTAAAATACAAAATGGAAGGAAAAAGTAGATCAACGATAATCTTGTTATCCTATATGTTCCTTATTTGCACGATCTACTTTTCCTTTTCTGAAGGAGAACATTGTCATTGTGAATATTGTGATTGTAGCAGTGAAGTGAATTGCTAATCTACTTTTTTTCCACTGTGACATATCCTCCTTCCTAAACTGAATTTATTTTCCCTCTTTTCTTTGAGCTTTAGATTTACATGCAAAAAAATGCCATTCATTCATGGACATATTTTATCCCTCATTCTGAAAAAAAATATCGAATTGAATTTAAAACTGGAGGAAAAGGGATCAAAGAAGGGGAGAAAAATATTGACGAGCTCACCCACTCATCTACATTTCAAGGATTTAAACTTTCCCACTATTTGAATATTATTTGAATTTGGCAAAATATTAAAATGGCGGGAAAAATATCAGACAAAAAACAGTTTAAATATTGGAGAATTGAATGTCCTCACAATTATGTAACGGTCCTTATTGGCGAAACCATCGGATTATTTTTTAAAAATTTGCCATTTTAAAATTTTGCCAATATAATTCCCACACAAGTAAAGTTAAAGTAAGCCAACTCTGCATAATTTGAGTGTGGCTTGGAGTGAGGCTACCAACTCCGAATCCCACACACGACCCTGTTTAAGATTCAGATCATGTTGGAAAACTCAAATAAAGTGTCTAAAAACTCTACTGAACTCCACATGCACACGTTCTCACACGTTTTGTGAACAATGGGAAATGGCAATGGCTCATCTCCATATTTTCTCTTTTACCTCCTTCTCCTCTTCCTCTTGTGCTATATTGCCATTGCATATTTTTCTTTCGACGGAACGCAATACGATATAAAATAGAATAAGGCTCATGTGAAATTGTAGTCATCATCACTATCACATCATATCACATCACCGTTTACATTTCTTTACTACTCGCAAGTGACTCCCATTCAAAATGAAATTGTTGAAATTGTCATATCATCATCATCATCATACGACATAGTCACTTCTCAAAATCCTAGTGCTAGCAACTTCTCTAAGGCTATGATAACCCAATCAAATAAATTATTTTAAAAAACCTGGAGGACGACCAACCGGGCGGGAACGTGGCCGAGTGGTTACACCTGAGGGTTTTTTTGCATGCTGATGCGGTATCGAATCCAACAAGCTGCATATTTTTTGCTTATTATTTTTAAACCAGCGGGGGTAGGAGGGGGTGGAAACGGAGTCACACGGGCATACTGGTAGCATAAAAAATGTAATAAACGTTGGACGGACAAACAGACGGACATGAACAACGAAGAACCATGGGTTATCATGATCTAAAAAAAAGATGATGAAGATGATAAGGCTTTTCTCAGCTTTAGTAGAAGCAGAACCAGTGCAAAATATTCATTTCGTTTTTAGGTACACTGTGCACACAATACAAATGATATCATCCAATTCTAGCCTCCTTCTTCAACAAATATAACGAAAATGAAATGAACAGCTCTTATTCTAGAATTCTGGAGAAGAGGACATGTATTTTCTAACGCCTTCCACTACCACTGCTCCCCTTTTTTCTGCTCTGTTTACTTATCTGTGTCTCTGTGTGTGTGGCCCTTCAAATCGAATCCACATCCACAACTTTCCTCCCTCCATACATTCCCTACTTGTTTGGTTGAAAGGACAGGGCAAAAAAAGTAAAAAAGTATTTATACTTTCAAACGTAGCCGTAATTCTTCAAATAATTATTATTGCCTTCAAATTTCAGCCTATAATTTTATTGGAAAATTTACGTTATTCATATTTATTTAGATGCACGAAAACCATGCATGGCGAAAGAAAGAGAAATTGAAAATGAGAAGAACATTATTTACTTTGAAATCACATCATCCCATTTTCATCTTCTTGTCTACACATCATACCTACATTCCTCAACTCAACATCACTCAAAATTTGATTCTTCTTTTTTGGGACACATGACACAAACTGAACTATAAACATGCTATAATGCAAATTTTTTTCGAAATAAATTAAATAAGGGAAAAAATTTGCTCTTCTCATTTTCGCGAAAATTATGTCACAAAAATTGGCGTGAATTGAAACGAAAGATATTCTTCTTTTTTTATCCTTATTACATTTTCAAAGTTTACTTTTACTTTTTCCTCTGGAGGAATTCCAAAGCCAAGTCAGTCCAGGGCAAAGTCGATCAATCTCATTTTCCCTGAATCTGAATCTAGAAACTACAAACCCGGAAATTAAATTTACTTTAGTTTTCTCTTCACTCATCTCATGAGACAAGAGAACGAAGCACAGAGCTGAGCTGAGAGGTAAGATTCAAAGCGGAAGTGGAGAAGAAATACAGAGGGTGGGATGCTGATGCTCATGTTCAGAACTGAAACCAAAACCCTGAGATTTTTTTGTTCTTCGCCCTTCGAAGTTGCCTGAGAGAATCATAATTCCGATTTTAGAAAGTGAACTATATTCCATGGCGAAATATTCGCTTTCGCCCACGAACTCTACTCTCTTGTTTTATTTATTTTGTATCGAAATTTTCGCAACAACAAAAGTTTCTTTCTCACTCAGGACTCAGGAAAAGCCTAAATCTAATAAAATGTAGTGAGTGTCTCAAAAACTTCTTCTTTGGGGAAAGATCATAAACATCATCATTCACTACATCTACATCACCGTCAAAATGACTACATAACCCTTTCTTTTAGGACATGGGAATCCATGGTCCTTCAAACTCATTTGTCCGTCCGTGTGTCCGTCCGCCTCTTTACTGAGGCAAAAACATCCGGAAATATTTTTATGTTCCCATGGTCCCAATGAACTTTGCTTTGAGTATATAGGTTTTTGTTTTTCTTAACTTCCTTCCCAGCAAAAAAAATCATTGCCAAAGTTTTCATGCATAATAAATGCAAAATATAACGTTCACACCAATAGGAATACCATACCACACGCCTTAATATATTTTCGCAAAAAAAAAACTTTAATGCAGAAAGAGTAGAAGATAGGAAAGTTTTTTGGGAGTGTATGGCGTGGATAGTAAATAAGTTTAAGTTGATTTTCAAAGAAAGCTTTCACTAACTTCCGCCTTTTTCTCTCCCCCGATTTCCCTTTCTTTAGTTTTTAACTTTCCTCTTCACTGATCTTT
>JAHZMX010000264.1:0-15412 GCA_027743895.1 Seira musarum
TTTCTGTAGTTGCTTCGTCCATGTAATGATGCTCAAAGAATAAGGAAATCAAAGAACAACATATATAAAAACGGTTTTACTTGAAATATTTGCGACGAATTTTACAATTTGTAGTAATCTAGTTCCAGTGAAATTTTTTATAAATTTTCAAAATCCTCTTCACACACAGCCATTTGATTGTAAAGATACATATGGCTCATTTTTTACCCGCCATTAATTTTATAAATGCTCCATTATATAGGGTAATGATACGATACCGTTCCTCTAATCGCTAGTCTTATTAATTTCTCTAAAAAGTTTTCAAAAAACTTTTTTAATGACTTAGGGTGAGTCATTTGATCAGATCTTCCATCAAAAGCTCATTCAGACACTCGATGATCACTCCAGCAGTCGTATAAGATTTCAAAAGGTGAAACACTTTTCCTCATTTTCCCCCTATTTCCTTTAATCCTAGCTCATTGTCAATAATATCTATCTTCAAAATTCACAAAGAGCCCGCTTGTAATTCACACGTCCCAGGAAACTATTTCTTTAGAATGGTGACAACCTACCGTACTACTAGCCAATCTGCTTTCCACAAAAATTCTAAAAGTTTCAATGAAGGGTTTTCAAAGGTATCAAGACGTCATCGTTCTACTTTAGGAATTCCTCCAAAGTATAAAGAGTTCTTGAAAAAGTTCGTTAACTGATTTTTATCTAGTCATCGAAATTGTGGAAAATCACCTCCAAATAATTGCTTTTGGGATCTACTCTTAACTTTCATCAAAAACACTTCTCAAATGCGTATAACATATATTCCTTACCCTACTTACCTAGAGACGTAATTCTACGCCATTTTATCGCAAAAACTTTAGTATCGAAACTTTCCTAAGAGTACTTGCCAAAACTAAAGAAGAAAAATTCTACAATTAAAACGGCAGTTCTTGCTTACAAAAATCAAATGCGTCAAAGTTCTTTTTGATAAAAATTACTAATTTAAAACGTATAAATCATTGCCTGTCTCATTCTCTAATGCAGATATGCAGCTACTTTCTCTGGTAATGCAATGATGTTCACGGTTTCATTGTCAAGACTAAATTGAGTTTCCACTTTCATTTTATTTTTGGGTAAAGAGCGAGTAAAATGCACTTGTTGGCTCTACAAGTGTTCAGTCGACCATGCAAACCTAATTGTGTCGCATCACATCACATCCTACATGAAATTGAATTGATATAGAACGTTCGATTTTTGTCAGCGGTATTTGTTTGCCAAAGCTCGGATTCCAATGCCGTGAGACTAAAGAGCACATATTTAATCCATCGTATATTTCAGTTTCATCATTAGATGACAATATGACAAACAACAACACATTCAAAAAGGAAATGAAATGTGTGAGTTATGTATTGGGATTGTACCATGAGACGTCTTTTCCTGTGCCTTGGTTTGTTACTCTGTTATTTGTTCACATTTTTTTTCTCTCCCTGGAAATCGCTTTTTTATTCCCAAAGTCTATTCCAATACTATTCACTTGACATCAAAGGAAGCAAAAAAGAAAAGCTTGATGGAGATTGATGCACAAATAAAATTCGTACTTAGGCATTGTGGCCACCAAAAAAATAAATCCTCTTACGTTTTTTTATTCTCTAATGTTCTTAGAATCAAATACTTTGACTGAAGAATTTTTGTCAATACAAAGTATGTATGTAGTACTCCGTGTAGGTATATACCCATCCCTAAATGGATTTCTTGCTTCAGCTTCTGAGTACATTTGCTTTTGCATTACCGTGACTCAATTTGACATATTTTTCTTATTGGGGAATTTGCAAAAAAAAGTCGAAGGAATGCCAAAGAATAAATTCTCATAAAATAAAAGAGACAAGCTTTCACCAAGTAGGTTGCTCCTTGTCAAGAATTATAGAGTAGACAAATAAGTATATGTATTTTGTTGTTTTATGCACTCAATGATTTTGAGATCGCATTTTCCCATCGCCTTTTTTAAACTATAAATATTTTATTCAAAATAGCAGTAACTCTATTTCATATTTCTTCTATGGACTCCGTTTGTGCAAACAACAATACAAATAGCATTTAAAGTTCCACTGGTAGGTTGTATTTAAGAAGCTAAATAAAAGCGGGTAAGAAATAAGTCGTAGGTTCGGGAAGAGCGATCTCTCCCCCTCTCCGAGAAAATTGGTTGAGATAAGCAGGGAGAAAACGCCGTAGGTAAAAGTAATAATATGTAATGTATAAAAAGAAATGGAAAAGAGAAAGGAGGCACTCTTGAAAAGTACATTTTTCTGGAATAAAATGAAAATTGCTCTCCTATAAAAAGCGCTGTTTCCCTCCTAAAAAGTCACTGCTTTCATCAGATCATTTACCACTGCTAGTATGTAAGTACCAGTAACACAAGTCTTGGATAAGCGTATGGATAAGTGTGTACGTCTTTGTAAAAGCGTTTGTCTAGTAAACACTTTATACGCTTGTTTGTCCCATTCATTTTTTTCTACTCCAGTCAAAAGATATTATTTCGTTGGGGGAAATGCAATGGAATGTAAAAAAGTCAATAATAAAAACAACAGTAAAATGTAGAGATAGCTTGCGGATGTTCCTTGTGAAATATGCATTGTATTTTTTTGGGGAACGCTCTTGGCAATCCCATAAACATATTATAGCATGGTCATGGAATGGCAGTCATCATGTATTATGGCAGGATGTTAAAAAGAGAAAGGGAACTCACCGAATCAAATTTCTTTTCGTATTCTTCCTCAAGTACAGTTCCGTTGTAGTACTTGTGTGGGGATGTAACGTTGGGAAAGTAAAATCCATCTTTGCATACGCAACGGTAGCTCCCCCGCCGGAATCCTAGACCCGAAATGGGAACACACTGAAAGTAAAGAGAAAAAAGAGTTTGCGATGAACACGAATGAATGAGAGTACAAACTTTTTTATTTTTCTTGCAAATCTTCATGCAAAAGTTAGAAAATTGGAAGCGAAGGTTTGAATGGACTAAGTAAGTGAAAGTCTTTGCATAGCCGAAAAAATGGCCAAATTCACAGATATAAAGTTTGACTGGAAATAAAGATAAACGTCCTTTTAAAAGACTTGTGGCTGAGGATGTGGCATCGAAATATCAGTAGTACTGCTTATTATAAACAGATTCCATTTAAGGACTTTCGTACACTTGATGATAATTTGTGCTACCGAAAAGAGCAGACTAAAAAAACTTGTACTCATTAGAAGATAGTTACATTCATAGAGTAAAATTTCGCATGAACTAATTAGTGCAAAATCGATGTTTAATTGACACCATGTCTTTTTTCACATACATATATTTCACAAATGGGTGATTCTATTAAGAATTTTTAAAACACCAGACGAATCTACTCTCATGGCAGGACTGAACGAACAAGTTCAAAAGGAAAACTATAGACACGTTTAGCTCTTTAGAGATTCATTACGGAATTCACGTTTGCCATTAAACGAGTTCTGAAAATCTCTTTATCTAAATCTCTAGTGGATTTAACTGTGTATACCTGATTTTATTACACAATTTTCTTCTCTAACACCATCAAAAACAAAGTGAACGAACATCAAAAGATTTTGAAAAACGCTATGATTTTCTTCAATCAATAAAAGTTTTTTTACACCTTCATGAAAACCTCTCTGCATCAAAGGGATCACCTCAATTGAGCTTAAAGCATTAACACTATCTCAAATCTCGTTTGCCGTTTCATTGAAATGTATATTGCCAACTCAATGAGCAGTACCATTAACCAATGCTTTCTCAAACTTTTATTGAAAATTCGTGTCAGGTTTTCTCACATTAATTCTTGCCCTTTCTCCACTCATTGGAAAAAATAGAACAAGGTTAGTTAGTAGAAAACGAAGAAGCAACGCAAATTATACAATCATGACATTAAAACAAGCCATTACACAAGATTCAATAGTGCATTTTACACCCGACATAACAACCATCACATGNGTTTGCCGTTTCATTGAAATGTATATTGCCAACTCAATGAGCAGTACCATTAACCAATGCTTTCTCAAACTTTTATTGAAAATTCGTGTCAGGTTTTCTCACATTAATTCTTGCCCTTTCTCCACTCATTGGAAAAAATAGAACAAGGTTAGTTAGTAGAAAACGAAGAAGCAACGCAAATTATACAATCATGACATTAAAACAAGCCATTACACAAGATTCAATAGTGCATTTTACACCCGACATAACAACCATCACATGACAGCATAAACATTTTAGCTTTCACTAGTTTAATACAATTATTTCGCCATTCTAGAACTCAAACTTTTCCTTCTGAAAAGAACGTGAAACTTGCTGGAGTCGTTAATGGGCTTTAAACAACTTATGTTATTAGCAAATTCATTTTCAATGTGCCGTCAGCTTGGACATCCTATGCAAAATAAGGGGAAGCGAATTGCTTTAAAATGACGATGCCTAAGGACTTTACAAGGGGAAAAGAGTCGCATTTTTGCTTCGAAGACTCACTATATGCTTCTTTTCTCCTCGATGTCGGCGAATTCTCTGTAGTCAACACATTAACGCAGATGAAAGATAAAATATGAGATGATAGGCGTCGTGTTTACGTCGTCTGCATAAGGTCATTTGGAAGAAAATGCATTCAGCACTCAGCACAAACTTCACTGTACCGTAACCGTTACGCTTAGCTACTCTGCAGTACAGCATTACTTATGCGATGCAAACACATTATGCATGCAAAATATTTTTGCATTACTTTTCCCAAGTGGAATAGACATAAAAATATAAAAAAAATGTCAAATGACTTCATGATATGTTCAGAATAGTTTATGTGGGAGGCAAGTGGCGGTGATACTTATGTACATCATCAGATGACGATGACGGTGGTACACATTTGTTTTTGAAGAAACTACAAAAAAGAACTTCCACAACAAAGTTTCCTTTGTGAATATTAATCTTTCAAGTATGATCCAGTCATCCCACGTCCTAAAATTCAAGATGTAATAATCATCAACAAAATCATTCTATTCCATAATGTTTCATTCATTCTATTCACGTTTCTTTTTGTATCCTTTGATGTGGATAATTTTCCTTGAACTGAAAAATATCAAATCATGAAAACATTATTGTAAAATTAATATTCTTGAGAGTCCTCCACCAAGTTTTTCCTTGAAATTAAATATCCGCCAACATTTTCTAAAAATAAATGTTTTTCCACATGATTTCCGTATTGTACATGAAAAACTACAATTTCTTTTGAAAAAATTCATTATTACAGAAACGCAAAGGAAACTTTTTGTATTATCAAAACTCAAGTGCTTTTCCAGAAGGAGGAGACCAGAAGAAAGTAATTGATATTGATTCAAAGTTTCTCAGGATTTCATAAGTCAAACGAAAGTTTACTGATATAAAACGCATTTGCATTTGGTTGCGAAAACTTACTCGAACGAAAGAATCTGATAGTCTGGTTGGTATAAGGTCCGGAAATACGAAAGAAATCTTTTCTCGTTTTTCAACTTCGGGAAACTTGCATACTGCATACTTGAACACCAAATAGTACTCGGAGACCTATACGGCTGCGGCTGTGAACTTTCCGCAAACAAGGACAAGTACAAGCAAATGAAAACGCCATGATCGAGAAGAAGAAGAGAAACGAAATCAGTTTTCCTTGCACAGATAGAATGTAAAGTATATATATTTACAACAATACCAAACCAAGATATATCCGTTTTGACAATACTTCCAAAATAAAAGAAAGTCTGATAAAAAAAAAGAAAGATCTCTAGTCCCAAAATTAGGTATTCAACGGGGCCACCACCACCACGATAAAAAAATGAATCTTTTGCTTTGCTTTTCCAGAGAAAAGCATGAGAAGTGTGAGAAACTGAGAGTGAGAGTTGAGTTGACTGACTCTCTTTCTCTCTTCGTTTTTTTTGTGTCTTTCCGTTTTTGTTATTGTGTACAGGCAACGGCAACATAAACAGCTGTCTCATGAGCTGAGCTCTCAGATTTCAGAAGAGCGAAAATTATAAGTCACGGGAGCTGCAGATGGTCCAAGAATTCCCAATGAGATATCATGAGGGAAGAAACACGGATAAAGAAAATGTATTTATCCTTTCCCCAGTGAAGAGCTTCCAGAAAGGATGAAGACGATATAAATTGTCTTATGGAGGTTCTTAAATTTCCTCAGGACACAAATACATTATACTTTTTTTCTTGGAAATAAAGTAAAATTCCATTTATCAAAGCTGGATACAGAAAATAAAAGAAGAAAATGTTTTTTGCTCCATCCTGAGCACTATCATGTTTCCCATCTGTCAGTTTTGTAAAGCCTAAAAAATATTTGGGTGAAGGTGTTTGCTTGCCACAAAATTCGAGTTAAGCTTTAGCATGAAGAAGAGATGAGGGAAATGAAAGAAAATCCCAGTTCTGTAAGAGTGAACAAGCAGTAAATATTGATGGTTTCTCGAAAAAAAATATCAGGGATCAATCGAAATCCCTTAAGGTCCTTCAAAAAACACTGACAAGTGTAACACACTTGATGCTGTTGGAAAATATTGTTTTGCTTTACGTGTCTTCGTTGTTCTATGATGTTGTTCTATGGACATACCTAATGACAATGTGTCGTTCGTACATATCATGCTTGCTTCGCATCGAAGGTTATGGAATTTCACCCACAACATAACATCCTGGGCCTCTAGTATTGGTGGAATGATTCTGTTTTTTCATCGATCCTAATTCCTAGTGTAACTGAAGTGGCAATGATTTTTATTTCTCCCCGGGTTTCTGAGTCCTTGTCCCAGTTAGCAAGAGAACAAATTACTGATGGCATGAACAATGGAAAGTTTGGTCAAACTTTTACTGTAACAATTACTCTTCAATCCAGATTTTTAAAACTTCTCATAAAGGTTATATAACTTTTGACCTTTTGATTTGTCGTTGACATTTGTTATCTCTGTTCCATCTTACGCTTTCCCTATAATTCATTTGATTTAAACCTGTAACAACTCGTCCTTATCCATCAATTTCTAAAAAGGGCAATATCACAGTTCGATTCCTTGCCTCTTTACAAATGTTAATTCCACCTTGCAGACTTACTAAATTCGACCTTTTACATCTTATGAATCGTAACGAAAAAGTATCAAGACAAACAAAGAAGGTCCCTGAACCGTGAGCGTAAACACCAAACACAGTAGTACCTAGCATTTAATAAACCATATTCTACCTACACCAACATATATAACAAACGAGGACGGAAATTTCTAAATCATTTGGTAAGAAAGAACATAAATAAATATTATCAATGCCAGTATAGTAAGTTTGCATTTTCTCTTATTCCTGGTAAAAGATAAAATATCGAAACAACGGAAGTGAAGAAATTGCAATTAAAGTTGTTCCCAACAACATTTTATACTGTAAGGCTCTTTTCCCGGATTTTCATCCCACGGGAATTTAAACGTCCCCCGACGGAAGTAACGAACGTTTTGCACAAACGTGTGAGAAAAAAACAACACGAGAAAAGTCTTTAGAGAAACCGAGAACGAAAGAACACACACTATAGTTCCTATAGTAAACGTTCAATAATGAAACCCCAAAACTATCATTCCATTTGCACCCTTTCTACCTGTGAAACGCCATTCCAACAATAGGTGCGTGAGTACAAATTGCAGTGGTAAACAACAAACACCCAAACCACCCACAAATTCGAAATCCTATGAAGAATAGGTGTCCCAACTGCACATAAAAGGCAAAATATTGTGATTTACTGAGCATGAAATTAGTTGGCTGGTGAATTTCTGTTGATAGCTTGATGTAAGGGAAAGCTACGATTATGGCCATTTTTACTAATAGTGAAAGTGGAAGTCGTGTGCTTTGGGCGATATAATTTCGCTGCATTATTATGCCCCTTGCATGTCATTAATGGCTGACTGTTCCAGTTCGAAATTCCAGCGGTGATGATGACAGGTAGGTATAGGTATACTCATACTTATGTATGTCGGGATGGGATGGTGCATGAATTGAAATGAGTTTCTTTTCATTCATAGTCTAATAAGCAGAAGAGAAAATGTGAACGTGCTTGTTACGCTACCCTTCCATATAGCTTTTTTTTTATGATGCATGCCATTTCACGTCTCTTTCAATGTTCAATGTCTGTCTATCTAGTTGACAAAGGAAATGGAATAGTATTCACGGTAGACAGGTATATGTAGAGTGCAGTATGTGTATTTGGAAAAGCCAAGAGGAAAAGTCAAAGCCATAACGAGGGGCAAAATGAAACTCTTTTTCCAAGGACTATCTCCACATTAAACTAAAGTGGCAGTGGCAGTGGCATGTTATAAAAAACTGGTTTGCATTTTGACTGGCATTAGTATAGTTTTGTAGGTTTTACGGTGAACTCTCATTAGCAGACTTATGATCTTTTGCAAATTTTGTATCCCTTGTGACAACGTTTGGGTGGTTTTGAGAAGAGAAAGCAGTACAATATGAAAATCGTGATATACACATAGATCTCATATGGGAAGGCAGAAAGTATCAATGACTTTGCAGAAGGTAACGAGGGGTTCGTTCTATGATAAAGCTCTCTTCTAAATGGCATGTGGGTTCCCTGCACAAAAAAATATCCCATAAACGTTCACCGAAACAAGATGGTATTTTGCCCAGCATATAACAATAAAAAAACCTGATTGAAAGCGTCGAGTAGCGACTTATAAAATGTTTATTCTAAACACGAAAAGCGGACTCATTTGATGAGATCAACAAGATATTTTATCTCGTTAGAATTTTCCTATCTATATTCTACGATCGCGGAAGGAGTTGTAATAACAAAATCTTCTTGCTAACAATTTGCATAAAGAGAGTAGAGGGAAACGCAACTTTTTCACTAAAGTTTTCTCTAACGAGCAACTAAACAGGTTAAATGGACATTCAAAAATTCATATGTACTCCATACTCCATGCAACTCATAATGGGAGATACTTTTTTCTTGTGCGCACTTCAAAGAACACGATGGCTTTTTATGATGCCTATGATGAGTTACTCTCGTAGTATCTCTCCTTGTCCTACTAAAGTTATATAACATGTGTATTAGTCATTTCCATAATTTGACAAGTACCTGACTACATCTAAACGGGGGTGAAGGACTCTTAGAATGTTAAAGTATGAAAGAAAGTCAGCATAATACGGCCTTTCACCAATGAAAATACTTATGACATTCGAAAAGTTTTCAGAGTAACTTTTTAGAACTTTCGTTTCACCTGAGGGAACATTGCGTAAAATGAAATATTTACAAAACACAAGTGAAATTGTAAATGAAACGCAAAAATCTTGTTTCATTTTTCATATATTTTAAAACTTAAACCAGCCATTTTATTGAAATCTTTTACGCATGAACCTGAAATTCGTGCCATTTACTCATCACAAACAAAGTATGAGATAAAAGCACGAGATAAATAATCATTAAAAAAGTAGGAGCAACGAAATAATAGAGAGGTTAAATTTTGACCCAGGTGTTGAGTTTTTGTCGTGAATTTGAGATTCCAACAAGGTTCAATTTCAAAATATCCACATCAAAACTGGTCAACCAAGCCAAGGTATTGTTTTTCATCGCGACGAACGCAGATAACGCCAAATGAAATGTACAGTGTGCTTAAATCAAGGGTCTCCATTTCTAAAAATTCCCAATCTCTGTAAACTTCAATGTGTGAAATGTGTAATGGAATCAAAGTGTAAAACGAGAAGTATGTGAAACAAGTCATCAAGATATAAGAACATTGTGAATTCGACTCCGATACTCCAATTTCTCGTTAAAAGCCTAACCTTATAGACACCACCGTTTATCATAAAACTGACGTAACTTAACGCAACGTCTGGTTCGGTTGAACTGAACTGATAAAAATAAAAGTCAGAAATCATTTAAGCATGGATTGCAGTGGAATGGCAATAATGCACTTGAATTGAGTAAATGTTTTTTCCTTGCTCTTTTATCTACAACTAATGCACTTATTAGTTCCAGGGAATGGGAACCTATCGAATTTCCTTCATTACAATCCTTTTTATCATCCATCCTTGGCCGAACGGTTTACATTAAAACAGAAGTGTGCATTATCAGGGTAAGCATTACGGGTTCACTGATACCAAACCGATAAGGTGTTCCTTCCAAATAACTTACCATGGTCGTGGCCCTAAAACAGACAAAAAAAGTTCGTTTACTAACGACTGTCTTAAATTGATTTCGGGAAGACGTAGAAAATCATGAGTACTGCATATGATCAGTACGTCTGATTGTTAAAAATATTACCATGCTAAATCATAAAAATTCTGAAGCAATCGAACTTACTTAATCATTGAAGGAAATTACTTCAAATAAAAAAATCTATCCTTCAATATCTAGTTTACATCAACTACAAGAGTATGTAATATAATAATATTTTGGCAAATTTGGCGATATCAAGTACCAAACAAATGGGACTTGACTTTATCATTCAAAGGAATGACTGGATGAATGTGAACTACTTGTGAATACGAATATAAAATTCAAAAATATTTTCTGAATGAGAAATCCAAAAAGTGAACCTTTGAAACACGAGATTCTTCAGTTATTCTTCTTCGATCATATCACTTAAAAGGGTTTCACTAGAAGTCCTTGAAAGATTCAAGAGCTCCAAAGTATGCTTTAGTAATTGAAAGCAGGTAGAAGTATTTCTCGAGACTTGAAACGGAAGACAAATTAGTTCAAGTACGAAGACTAAGTTCTTTGGTCATTGTGATGAGTTGATGAGCAAAAAGTCAGAAATGACGTATTTTGGAGATTTTATATCCTGTCTGCGGCGCCAAAAGTTTGTCAACCAAACTTTGTCACCCCAGACAAGTCTCTATTCCTTGGATTTGTCATTTATTTCGCTTTCTCACTCTAAAAGCGTAGGTGTCTCGGCGTTATATCTTATATGGCGAATTAGAAAAAGCTCAGAAAACAACTACTACATATCTACTTACGAAATATCCTCAGAGGAGGAAAGGAAGATGTTGGAAACCACTGGCAGGAAATCCTGACTAACTCTTACTATATTTAGAACTCGAAAGTCAAAAACACGGAAAATGATAGAACTTGACTGAATACTACACTCGTCCGTGCAAAAAGATTCTTATTGCGTCATATTTAATCTTATTTACGTTTTAGTTCCATGAGAAGGAGGATGCATATACATAGAAGATATAGTCGACAGTGTGAGGGTGAGAGCTGGTCTGGTCTGGAATGGACTAACATAATTATTAATGAGAGCTGCCCGTCTGTAAGTAAGGAACTCCCTCAAAAATTAGTGTTGTGATAATCAAAACTTTCACCGGCTTTCTCTCACTGGAGAAAAATATTCTTCTGCATTACAAAATAGATATATCTCCCTCCAGGGGCTTACATGAGAAATTTATAAAATCCTATTATATATTAATAGAAAAGCTGAAACAACAACAGTGATTTTGCACTGTTCTAGGTAGTAAACGCTTGCAATAAATTACAACATAGTTATAATAAAAGAAAGTAAAAGTTAGAACGAGAGAACAAGGTACTTTTGCTCTTCATGTCGAGTAGGGAAGCATGATAGCTTACGTCTCATCGTGAAATTAACCATGAGCTTTGAAAGAAACGGAGGAAATTAAAGTCAGCGAACCGTATCGCCGTATAGCATTTGATGCAGAACAATTTTGCAAACGGCTCCATGAGCTAAGCTAAACATCGCAATATAGAACATTCTCAAAAAATACTACCTACTACAAACCAGCACTTTTATAATCTAGAAGTAAGTACATTTTCGCGAAACTATTGACTTTTACAGAAAGCATTTGCTTTTGAAATAGGATCCTAAAACAAGCCAGAATTGTCTGATGTGATGAGAGTTTTTAAAAATCCAATAAAACTGATGCGGTAGTTGTAATGCTAGACAAACTTTTATGCTGGAAATGAATCATCTAGATCCATGGATTTTGTATTATCTAATGTAATTATAGATATATTTTATACCTTGCTTGTACAATCATTCAGCTTCAGCATATACTTAATTAGATTATCACTTTATATAATGGTTAATTGCTGCTCCGGTGCTCCAGTGTGTGCTAGTTAAAAATTTGTCGTAAACGAATTTATCTTTGTAAAACTTTTCATAATCTATCGTGGATTTGTATATTATACTAATTCTCGGGAGTGTGTTTTAAAAATTGGTTTGTAGCAAAAATTGCTCCTGTAGTCCTGTGTTTGCAAGTGATAAAATGAATATAATAACTGCACAATTGTATTTTGGGGTCGCCAACAATTGGTGGGTTCTACGTTTGCTTTATATTGCATAAATTTTGAAAGCCATGTGAAGTGCTTAAAAAGAAGCTGGCTGGCTCCGATTTACGTAGTTTGTGGTTAAGGTTTAAATATTATTTTCTTTCTTGAACATGCTTCTACAAGGCCAAAATTAAAAAAAAAATATTGTATGATGTATACTCGTAAACAATTATTTTGCAACGCACTACATTCATTTTCCGGGATATTATGCATTTTTGTTATTTGTTTCGTTCCAAAGGAAGCTATTAAAAAGTTTCAACAAGAAAAACAAAATCAATATTTTGCATGATGAGAAAGTCAGCTCCAAACCCGCACTGCTATTTGACTACATTAAACTCGTCTCATTTAGTTTGGAAAAAATAACGATGCAAAAGGAAAATAATGTACCTCGTGTTTTGAAAGTTTTCGTATGCGAACCGCAGTAATTATAAAATAACAACACCTATTTAGTGCTTGTAAAGCTCCGTAAGACCAAAGTATTAATACAAGGACATTAGTGTTATTTTAGCATGGGTGATGTGATATGACTTCCAGAAGATGTTACAAATATTCTTCATAAAATTCATAACTATAAATACTAATTTAAGAAAATGCTTCGTGACAGGGAATTGAAGTGATGTGACTACTTCATATGAAACGTATACGTGCGGCACATGGCATATTTTTTCGTTTCGTACACATAAAGCCTTTGAAAGAATTTACGTGATTTCGCCTTGATTGAACTTCTTAAGTTTGTGAAAAATTTTCCCAAATGTTGAGGTGGGACTTACGAGTTCTGATTTATATGCAAATGTTGTGTAAACATTTTTTCCCTGCAAGGCACTGATTACGAAGTTAGTGTGTTCATTACGTAACATAAATAAAAACAAAGTTCAATTAAGTTTTCAGTTGACCTTTTTCATCAAAGGGATACCTAGAAAACGTCCTGAATCATGCTTAATGAATCTGTCTAAATATATATTTCTCTACCCTTAGATCCACGTAAATACGGCTGGAGGCAACTGATACGATCTTTTCTTCCTCTACAAGTTCTCGTCTTTTAGTCTTCAATATTCTGTGAAAGACTCCTTCGGAGAAGCCTGATACATTCAATTAAAATAAGTATATCTATTGATACATGCTACACGTGTGGATAATGAAGCAAGAAGGTTTCCCGCTCGAATCTTTTCTTTAGAAATTCCTGGAAGACATGACCTGATTTTCTCCCATATCTTTCCCACATATTTTCTTTTAATTTCTTCCACACCAAGTATCTTTTTAATTTAGGTAAGCTGAGCTCATACAGATAGATATCTCTCGAAATAATAAAGATTTCTTAATCATAACCTCGAGTAGGTATGGATAGAAAACGGCTTTATTATCTAAAGTTCCCAAGCGTACTTTCCGTTCAATCCTCATTGACTGAGCTCATACAGGTAGATATCTCTCGAAATAATAAAGATTTCTTAATCATAACCTCGAGTAGGTATGGATAGAAAACGGCTTTATTATCTAAAGTTCCCAAGCGTACTTTCCGTTCAATCCTCATTGAAGAAACCACAGAAAGTCGTTAGAAAGACAGAATTTATTAAAGCGTAGAAGAACATACATGTGTACTTTTAATAACTAACGAGCCTCTACCTACCTACGCTACACATTTTCCGGGAAAAAGAAAAGTCTACCTGATTCCAGTTCTCAAGAAAAAATCGAGTGCCAACGTAAAACATTGATAATTCGAGCTTTCGAATCAAACCAAATCCTTAGAAAAAAATATAGCTGCATTAGTCATCTTTTTTAGCAAACAAACTTATCAAGTGTGTTTCCATTATAATTGAAACAATAGTGACATGGGATAACAATACTCGACTTGGCTACCACCTTCCGACGAAATACTTATATGATCATAGGTAAGAGTTTAGGACAAAGAAGATATGGAAGCTACTTATTTTTATACTGAATGAATGAAAGAATCCATAAGACCTTATCAATGTCACGTTTATTTTGCAACATGTGCTGGTGATCAATTTTTAACGAGACTAGAACTTGCTTCTTAAACAGACATTTCTTTTAATATAGAAAGACAAGACAAGACCCATTTTTCTTTAAATTATTTCTTAAACAGGTTCAAAGTAGATCTATACTATGCTATACATACGTGACATGACATTGGCAATGCGGAGGTAGATCGGTATTGTCTGATCGTTTTTTTTTCTGGAGAGGGTAGACGTCTTAAAGAATCATTACTAGAATATTTGTAGTAGATATATTTTGACCTCGTGGCCTATTATCCTTGTTATATGCACTACTTCCAATCTTCAGAGTCAGACAAAAAAAAAAAGGGAGTTGAATAGATCTGGACCTGGAAATAGACTTTCATGAAAAAGTAAATCGTACGGAGCTACCATCGACTGAAATATTAAGCCATAAAAATAATGGAATAAGTTTAGGATGTGGTAATGGAGTCAAAAGTAAAAGAAGGTAGTGCAGTTTGCAGCGAGTGTGTGATTGGTGTACTCGTAATTTATCGCGTAGCAAGTTCTCTACCAAAAGGATTTATGAGGTCCTTTGTGTTTCAAAGCAAGTTCTTTATTCTAGACCGTCTGTGCTCGTCTTTAATGATTTCCACGAGTGCTTTCCTCCAATATATGTCGTCCTCAGTCTGCCTGACTGTCCTACCTTTTACTTTCTCTCTGATTTAGTTAGCCGTTGTTTGTTATAGTAATCATCTTTATAATGTTTGATGAACGTTTTTATGCATATATTCGCCTAATTTTCGCGTAGAATAATCGCAGAAAATATTAAACCGACAAAAAAAGCTTTGGCCCATTATAAAGCTCAAGCGATTGACACTGTAACTACTAGTATGGTATGGAATACTAGTAAGTATATATGGAACACCTTCATTTATTTTATGCACCAAAAAATTAGAAAAACATACAGCAACTTTTTGCTTGAATATCGCCGTGAATTTCTCTATGTTCAGGGTCAAAATGTTAAATAGATGGATATTCCGCACATAACATTACCAGAATCACCAATACAATTAACGTTGCCAGTCTTACCAAGGCAATGATCCAGGCGAGGAGACTGGAAGGAAGGAAAAATTTGAAAAAAATTCCTTCGCGCCAAGCATT
>JAHZMX010000265.1:0-37173 GCA_027743895.1 Seira musarum
GAAGAGACGAATAAGCGAAGCCAAAGCCAAAAACAGAGCAAAACCAGATGAATCTCATTTCTATTCTGTGAAGGGTGACTACAGCTATTTTCTTCTTCTTTGAAGAAGAAGATTGAGTATACATACATCTTTGCCATTTTCAAAGCCAATCCAATAAGTAAAGGTGAGTTGAGTTAGTGCCTTCTCAAAGAAAAAGATGTGTAGTTGTATAGCACATTCTTATTTTCTTTTAAAAAAATGCTGATTCTCTTTTTGGTATTCAATCTGCGTTTTAAAGTTGACTTTGAACATAACACACGGTACATATGCACTTTAACTAGCTTGCTTTGTTACGTAGCGTATTTCCTTCCACTGTAAAATTCTTGAGATGAGTAAGTAAGCCCAAGAGCAACATATTTTTTTTGCAATTTTTCAACTATGTATACTTTTGATCATGAATATGATCATACTCCTACTATTTTAGTGAAACTAGGACCTTTTGCATTTACATCACAATCATATCGTCCTTGTTTTAATGCAGAGTCCACACATTTTTTTACTTACGTTCCCAGCAGCAATAAATACACAAAAAAATATTTATACATTCGTCATTGCATCGCTTCTGCAATTTTTTATACGCTTTTCCTATTGCTTTTGCTATTGTTTTAAAAGTCCGTAATGCACAGGTCTCGTTGTCATCATTCATCATCATCTCACATGTCAAGTCCATTTGAATACTTTACGAAGGATGAGTTGAGATGAGATGAGATCTGTGTGAGTTGTGTTGTGAATGCTATTTCTATTGTAAAATTAAAGTGAAAATTATGAAATCAAAATGAGGCTTGACATGAAAGCCATGAAAATTTTTTTTGGCAACTCTAACACAAATTCAACGCAAAACGGACGGGACAGACATCCTCATATTTCATTTCATCTCATGTGAATGTAAAAGTAAAGTGAAGATGCGACTTTACAACCTGCTCACCTGCCTTGGGAATGGAAATGCGAATGGGAATGGAAGGCTTTTTATAAAATAGGTTTTCAGTTTGTTGAGCTGTCAGAAGAGAACAACAGAAGAGCAAAAGAGAAGAGGACTCAGGACAGGATATGAAATGCGATTTGATGAGATGAGGGGAGAAGAACCCTAATGTAAAAAGCCTGTACATTCTTGTTTCATTTTCAATTTCGTCCGTTGATACTCATACAATACAAGAACAAAACGTTTTGTCGTTTGTTCGTTCGCTTCCAAAAAAGTGTAGCCGTTGAGAAAAATGAAACTGTTTGCGTTGCATGTGTTATGTCATATTGTCATGTGATGTGTCACATATGTCGTGTAAATGCATTATTAAAATTTCATATGACATTTAACCTTTTTTAAGTAAAAAAATCAAACTGCATTATACATTATCCCAGGCAGAAAATGTTAGAATAGACTGATGATTTTTTCCAGAAAGTAAAAATATGAGGACCAGCCAATGTTTTCGGTTGGATTATCACTTTGTTCCATTTAATGTGTTCGAGAATGATTATGCAATTAATATAGTTTCATTTTTATTGATGTCTAATGGAAAGCTATCGAATTTGATTGCTTCTGCTTCTCCCAATCCTTTTGTATGCACTGGAAATGCTTTTACGAACGGATTTGAATATGTAATCCAGATTTCTGATATTAGAAATTAGAAAGCACAGCTATTTTAAAATTTAATATTCGCCCATTTAATCTGAATACTCCCGTGAAAATTATAGGGATTTTTACGATATGAGATCTCCCTTCTTTATCCATTTGAATACCTAAGGTACCTAATCGATAACCTAAAGTTTTCTCTCACTCATTGGGATGGTTTTATACGGACAGTTTTCTTTTGGCGATCTTTTTTCTTACTTTTTGCATTCCAGTGATCATCAGTCATCATTTAACGCAAGTAAACGCAGTTAATTAAATTACCACTTTACTTACAATGTTACAATGCAAGAGATGACACTCGTTTGCATTTTCTCAATTTTCCGTGCTCAATATTTACATATTTTACCAGAGAGTTATAGGCCATGAACATATTGCATTCATGTAATGTAAAATACTTACATAAGCTTCCATGTAGTCAGTCTGTCAGTCAGATGGAAACAAAGACGATTGTATATCTCGCTTTGCCCCACGCCGCTTTGTTTTTATTTACATTTGGCAGGAAGACTTGGCGGTATCCTAACTAGCCGACGTCGAACACAAGCAAAACAGAACTTGCGAGAACTTGACTTGTTTCATAGAAAGAAAAGCAACACAAAATCCCATATTTACATTTGGCAGGAACACTTGGCGGTATCCTAACTAGCCGACGTCGAACACAAGCAAAACAGAACTTGCGAGAACTTGACTTGTTTCATAGAAAGAAAAGCAACACAAAATCCCATGCAAATAAAAATCCCCTCTCCTCACAAGTTATAATTTTCCCTTTAAATTACCGTTAGAATTTTACAATTGATTTATTACCGTACTGATTTGATTTTCTTATTCAAGTTCAAATTAATTTTATTTAATTCATTCTGGTTTGTTTACATTCATTTTTTACACCTTCAACCGTCACCATCATCCACCTGATCCTATCCTGCTGTTCTCGATTTTTTGATTGTTTTGACCTGACCTTGTTTATTGTCAGGTTAGGTGTGGTTTGTTCTTTACTTCATTTGCTGTTCAAAAGTATTTAGTTTTGTAATTTAATTGTTCAAAAAAGTCTATCTGACAAAATGAGTTCAGCAACAAGAAAGAGCGCTGCGAAGGAGAAGGATAAGGAAAGTTCGAAGCAGAAACAGGCAGAGGAAGTCTCCAGTACCGGTCAAGAAAACGAAGAGGAAACTGATGGACCACTTCCGGTTTCAAAATTGGAGGTAAGCACAGTTATAACTTATAACGGTAGCTAACAAGGTTGTGAAAGTTGACAGTGCATGCAAAACTCGCTTGAGTAGAGTAGTGGCAATTGACATTGCTCCAACGACCAAGAAGGTTAATGATGTACTTTATGACTTAAGGGCAATGGGATCACTTCTGGAGACATCAAAAAACTTCAGGAAGCTGGATATCATACCGTTGAAGCAGTTGTGTTTATTCCAAGGAAGCAGTTATTGGCTATCAAAGGGATCAGTGAGGCGAAAGCAGATAAGATCCTCGTAAGTTCTGAAAGTGATGAATTAAGGAACATGATGAATGATGATTCTCGCAATCCTGGTTTGTGGGTTCAATAAATGACGCATGTCGTTAACTTTGCTTGTAGGCCGAAGCTGGAAAGTTAATACCGTTGGGATTCACTACGGCCACTGCGATGCATCAAAGACGTTCCGAGATCGTGTCACTTACCACGGGATCCAAGGAACTTGATAAGCTGTTGGGTGGAGGGATTGAGACGGGATCTATTACAGAAATCTTTGGAGAATTCCGTACAGGAAAGAGTCAGCTTTGTCACACTTTGGCTGTGACTTGTCAGGTAACTAGTTATCTAAACTTGATAAGCTGTTGGGTGGAGGGATTGAGACGGGATCTATTACAGAAATCTTTGGAGAATTCCGTACAGGAAAGAGTCAGCTTTGTCACACTTTGGCTGTGACTTGCCAGGTAAATAGTTATCTAGCCAGATTGAGCGATTAATATTTCAGTTAAGTCAATTCTTGTCTGCTGGGGAACCCGGGATTCGGAACCTAGAAGGGACAGAAGGCTAGAGCTTTGACCATAATTTCATAATTAACTTTGTTGATTTTCTTGGTTTTCAGTTACCCGTAGACCAAGGAGGTGGCGAAGGAAAATGCCTTTACATTGATACCGAAGGAACCTTCCGCCCCGAAAGACTTTTAGCCGTTGCTGAAAGATATGGCTTGAATGGGAGCGATGTATTGGACAACGTCGCGTTCGCCAGAGCTTTTAACAGTGACCACCAAACGCAGTTATTGACTCTTGCTGCGGCTATGATGACTGAATCCCGGTAGGAGGAGTTGTTTCCTTAAGTTTGCTCCACATTTGGTAAACAGGAATGTTTGAATTGATTTTGAATTTGTTAATTTGCAGATACGCTTTACTCATTGTGGACAGTGCCACATCATTATACCGCACAGACTATTCCGGCAGGGGGGAACTATCTGCAAGACAAATGCATTTAGCCAGATTTTTAAGAACTCTGCTTCGACTCACGGATGAGGTAATCATTGTTTTTTAAATGTAACCGTCGTTGGATTGCGCTACAAGTCATTATCAAACAAAACATAACCGTATTCTGCACTGTCATATTCTGCACTCAAATGTAAGTTTTTGATTGGTATGTTTTGATGGTTTGTTCCTAACCGTAGTTTGGAATAGCTGTTGTCCTAACTAATCAAGTTGTGGCTCAAGTCGATGGAGGAGCAATGTTTGCTGCCGATCCCAAAAAGCCAATTGGTGGTAACATCATGGCCCATTACGTCAACTACCAGGTACGCAAATCCCAAGTCCATGATTGCAATGACAGTGAAACCTCGATTTCTATCGAGCAGTCCGAATGTAAATATAATCGTAATCCGTGCTTTGGACTGATTTATTCGGTTTCTCAAAGTGGGTTAATAAGCAAGAAAATCTAAAACTGTTTCCTTGTTCTTCACAGGCTTTATCTTCGCAAAGGCCGAGGTGAAACACGAATCTGCAAAATTTACGACTCTCCATTACTTCCAGAATCTGAAGCCGTCTTCGCAATCAACGCTGATGGGATTGGTGATGCAAAAAGAATAGTTTTAAATATATCTATTAATGAATTTCGCTAATTAATTTTAAGCTTCACCTAGCTTCAGAATGGTTAAACTAAAAGCCATTTTATATTTAAATATTTTTTTCCATTTACTCATTCTTGAGAGTCGTGTCGGGTGATGAATTTATAAGAATATCTTTCCCTTCTCCGTAAAGTGTATATTGTATAAAGTTGTACTATATAATCCGTTGTTTTAATTACCATTCTTGAGAAAAAAGTTTAAGGCTTACTTAATTTTTAATCAAGTTTCAATTTTTCAATTCAAAATTGTTTCAGGTGAATTAATTAACTGTCTTACTTAATATCCTTCCAAGTTCTAAGTTTTCCGTTGATAATTCCGTTCCCGAGTTTCTATGAAGGACGCGTTTCGTAATAATACAATAATGACGCATAATAATAAATTTGTTAAAAGCCAGAAGCAAAACGATGAAATAAAACCGAAAGTTGACTATAAAGTTCCAGATAAAAATAAATATCTAATTTGTAAATCTATTTTTTAATTGTGCTCAACACAAAAATTAATTAACAAATAATATTCATGTAGTAATGTAATGTATATAATAGTAAACAATTAAACTTTTCACATAGGTTTAGGTAAATAATATAAATCATAAATTGACCAGAATTGAAATTAGATCAAGCAAATAGAATCCGATTGCACAGCAATCTTGAAATAATAGTAAGTTATTATAAATTAATTAATTTGTCCTTTTGACTATAAGATACGTAGTGATCTCCACAATCTTCGGGTTCCTCGTATAAGCTTTCACGCTCGGATGTGTGACATCCCGAGTCAGCTAGACTGCGGGACACTACTTCCCTTTCCTTCTTTGACCTCTTATCTCCGACGGCATTCAATTCAAGCTGGAATAGAAAAGAGAAATGAAAGTCGTTTTCGCCATACGTGTTAATTTAAGAAAAGCTAAGATTTGTTAATTTATTTTTTTTTGGCAAAGATGGCAATAGAGAATCTTGGCATTTCTCACCTGCCCTTTAGAGCTCATTGCCTTCTCTGCCATTAATATTACCATATTATTTGGATCTTGCATCCCATCCCCACGTTCGACCAATGCCATCAACCTCTTCGTAAACAACAGCAGCGTGATTCACGTAAGTCGCTGTACCATCGGGACAAACATCATCGTAGAGATGCTGCTCACAATCCAACTTCTGTTGACCCCGTCCATTCGTGAAAAACCTTCGTGTAGGTTCCTGAATATACTTATTCCTAAAAAAATCCGAAGGAAATGCGTTTTGGGAAAATTTGAGAAAAGATAAAAGAGAATTATAATTTTGCAGACAATCATGCATCAAGGATTGGAAGACAAGAGAAAAAGCATTTCATGAGCCTATTTATATCGAAGAATTTTTTTTATTAATCTAATAACATTGCCCCAAACAGAAACCTTCACCTTTTGTAAGCCCCCAAAAAACTAAAATAAATTATTCCTCAAGTACTGACCATTGATGAACGTATGGCCGAACGAGAACTTTGGGTTGAACATTCCTCTTATGTAACACAAAAGCTATGAAAATACCAACTAAAATAATTATAATTATGATTCCTATAACTATTGCGACCGTTCCACCCGAACCCCGATCCTCTGATGAGGAAGAGTCTGGATTGGTCGTCTTTGGTATTAGAAACGGGTCATCTGACAAGTCTTCGAGTCCTTTTATAACGCCAAAACTGTGACCTGCTACACCCTCGCAGACTTTCTCATCTTCAGCGTGGGCGCAATGTGCTGCTCCATCACAGACTAAGGAGCGTTCAATGCATAAACCACTGTTACACATGAATTGGTGGTCTGGACACGAGCGGTCAGCGCAATTTTCTGCTAATTCATCCGAATTGTCACCACAATCTGGGTCACCATCGCAGACCTTTAATTGATAACAAAAAGGATTTAAAAGTGTGCAAATCAAATCATTTTTGCTAAAACTTCGACTACATAATAGCCTAACCAATATTTCTGGACTTACCCAATCTCTCATGATGCAATGCTGTGTAGAATTACACTGGAAGAAGCCATCAGGACAGGAGAAATTACATCCCCTTTCATCTGAATCATCACCGGGACAATCGAAAGCGTGATCACATTTCCAGGATAAGGGGATGCAACGACCAGTACTTTCGCATTTGAATTCATATTCTGCGAAGAAGAAACAGTGGAAGTTGCATTGGGCGGAACTGTCAATGAAATTTTAAAACCGGAAGTATTTAATCATTTTACCTTCGTTGCAAGGTATGTAAGTACAAGAACGTTCATCTGCCCCATCAACACAATCCCTTTCGCCATCACAGACCCAATGTTCTGTAAAAGATAAAATGAATTAATTAAAATTATAAAATTAGCCAGGACAGGACTAAATAATTTTAAACTTACTTGGAATGCAGATCCCATTACTCTCACATTTAAAGTTCTCTTCAGAACAAGTGCCCGCATTGCAATTCACCTCATCATCATTATGACTACAATCCGCAATCCCATCGCAAATATAGTGTCTGCTTATGCAATTCCCATCACTGCAAGTAAACTGATCCGGCCCGCATGTCGACATTTTCACACAAGTCTTTCCATCCTGATCCAAATCCAATCCTTCGGGACACCTACAAACTCCACCGAACTGCTCCCCACTCAAGAGACAAATGTGGGAACAACCCATTTTATTGCTGCCCCTTTTTGTTGAGCAATCATGCTTATTCCTAAGGTCCTCCAAGGCCGGGTTATCTTTATTAATGATTGTCATCTTCGCCATGAAGTTTGAGTCGTAGGTAGAACTGGAATTCGCTGGATCACCAAACTGTCCCATTCGAATTAGACGAGCGTCGGGAGTTCCAATAATGAAGGTTTTCAGACCTTGAGAGAACATGTCGGTCCAGTAAAGTTGGTTTTCGAATTTCACAACATCGGAGGGTGGACCATCCAAATGGGACGCGAGGATTGCGCTGGTTGAACCATCAGAGGAGATTGTCTCAATTCCTCTGTACATTTTGTCCGCCCTGGATATTGAGTGTGATAGCCTCGGGGTAATATAATAACTTTCATTTGATTAAAGTTCTATAAATGATGTCACTTTTACCAGATCACACTTTGGAACTCCTTATCGTAAGCCAAGGCAATGGGCTCACTTATCGCCGACCCTCTGAACAGCTTGATTACTGTGTCCATTTAACATCATTCTGTAAATCTTTCCTCCCCTTTGTCCCATCCGGGCCAAGTACAGGGAACTGTGAACAAAATCAAGAAAATTGTCATGTCATGAAGGAATTTTCAAAATCATTTTATATTTCATACCGAAGCTCTGGCACCACCAAGATATCGTAAGGGCTATCCACTCTACTCGTCAGGACCATCCTGGCTCTTGTTCTGAAGGACATGACTTCAATAGTCCGCTTCCCTTCATCCACCCAATAAAGATTTTCTCCGACCGCATCTGATTTACAAAGAAAACATGCAAAACTCGGAGAATCAGGACTGATTAATTTAATTTTTCCTTTTACCTAAATCCAGTGCCGTTACAGAGTCCAAATGTTGATCGATCAAAACACTTTCTTTTTTCCTGTTAATGCTATATTGGTAGATTTTCTTTGCTCCGGAATCACTAAAAATGAGAGTGTGATTGAGTGGATCAATAGACAATCGCATTGATTGACCTGACTTGAGGAAGTGTAATAGACTCGATCACATCCTTTCCAATTGAGTTAAACCGCATGAACTTGATGGTGTTTTTGAAGGCAATCACGAGTTTTGGAGTACCATCAGGTTCTGAAATAATTAAAATTACAAGCAAATCCGTTATAAAACATTGAATCAATACCGCATTTTTTTATACACTTCACCTGAGCAAGTTTTTCGATCCCCTTCCAATGTCATTCCCGCTGGACAAAAGCATTTGTAGGTGGAGGTCGGAGATGGGCTAATCGTGCATACATGAGAACAGGGGTTCCGCCTACAAGGATTCCCTCTAAGAAGTGGTTGATTGGCTTCGTGGAACACAGCAACTCCATTCATGATTGCTAGTGGGTCGTACATATGCACTTGGGGATCCTTTCCAGTAAACTTGTTCACGCTCTAAAGTTTTTAATCAGTTTTAATTAATTATATTACAATTACACATTTCATTAAAGGATTATTTTTTTGTAATTGTTAATTATCAGTGACCAACCTTGATGTCCATTGAACTCCAATCGCTAAAGAAGAGTCGATCGCCTAAAATGTCGATGCCAAATGGATGTTTTGTCTCTTTACTCAGGACTGTCCGTCTATCTTGTCCATCAAAAAGGGAGGATTCTATTTTATCTTGTCCCGCATCCACCCAATAGATACGGCTGTTTCCAAAGTCCACCGTTATCCCATTCGGCCATTTCAAGTTGGTGAAGACGATCGGGGTCACGTCAGATCCATCCATGCCCGCTCGCATGATTGCAGGGTTCATGCCCCAATCCGTCCAGTACATGTACCTTAAATAAAATGTGTTGTAGTTTAATCCGATCATGCTTGGATTAAACAATTATATTTCAATTTTGTTCATTCCGTTTTTTTAAATTACCCGATGTTTGGATGAAGTGCAATGTCTCTAGGCTTATCGATTACTTCTTGGACCAAAACAGAACAAAAGTTGGAGTTGTTGCTGCATACAGCGATATGCGACGCATTCGAGTCAGCGAAATAAATGTTTCCTGTGATCCAATCATAAGCGATTCCCTCAGGCAGAAGTAATCCTAAAAAATAAAACACCAAATACGTTATAATTAATGCACTATTCCAAACCCATTCCATTCTTGAGGAATCAGACTTTTTTACTTCACTTCATGAGTCAATCCGATACATACTTACATCCGTTAAAAAAAACTTAACCGGCTTACCTGTATCAACAACGACTTCAATATTGGAATCACCTCCTGCAACAGATCCCCTGTAAATCGTTTCAGCATACGAAGAAGCATCTGTCCAGTAGGTCAGGTTTCTCCTTGCATCATAAGTGACAGCAACAGGTCGACCATCATTTGGGGTAATACGATACTTCCTTTCTCTTCCGTTACTCGAGTGCAGGATATAGCCAACTTCCGTTTTTGATGCGTAGATCAATTTCCACTGATTATCTGGAATAAACAAACACGAAATTCGTATAAGAAGGAACAACAAATCTATTTGAAATTAAAATTCACTGAGATTGTCAGAATACTAAAACACCGCACAAATAAGCGGAAGCCGTCCATTTCTCACAAACAAACGCGTTGGCGTTAAAATTCCGTTACATACCTCTAACAGTACAGGAGCGATTGTTATCCTTCCCCACTTCGAAGCCAGCAAGACAAGAGCACTTAAATGATCCTGGAGTATTTTCGCAGATGTGCGAACAACTCCCGAATGATAAGCATTCA
Source organism: Seira musarum (assembly GCA_027743895.1). Taxonomy (NCBI): domain Eukaryota; kingdom Metazoa; phylum Arthropoda; class Collembola; order Entomobryomorpha; family Entomobryidae; genus Seira; species Seira musarum. Next base: position 10,126 of record JAHZMX010000265.1, read on the forward strand.
TCAATGTCATCACAAGCGGATCGGTTAAATGCGGAAATGAGATAACCCGGCTTGCACAAACACGTGCCCATAGCTCGCGATGAATTATTTGGAGGGGGCGTAGGCACACAAATGTGATGACATGAGGCTGTACTGCATACAGAAGCTGGAAAGCAATTAATAGCAAAAGCAATAGCGGGGCAATGTGAGATAAGCAATGGAATTACAAAAACTTACAACAATCATCAAACTCGTCGGAGGCATCATAACAATCAAATTCCCCATCGCAAACCTTCGACCGGTCTATGCATTCCACGCCGGATTTACACATGAACTTCCCCTCTTCCAGGAGACAGTTTCGAGGATTTAGTCGAACTGGAGGAAGAAGAAAATTTTATGGGATTCTACTTGGGAGGATTTTAAGTAACGGATTTTTTAAAGAAATTCTACTTACCTTGAGGTCCATCATCCTCCCTTCCAGAGCAATTGACCCTCTTCCCATCAACACATTTCCTTTCGACAAGATGGAATCGTGTTGGAGTTAGACAAAGTGCATCCGTAAGATTACCTCCCACACAGACGTAGTATTTGTCACATTGTTGAGAATCGGAAATATTGTACGGTTCAGTAAAATTAACACGATCTTCACAAGATTCCAGAGGATCGGCAACACTTCCTGGAAGAAAATTTGAAGAAAAAAACTCAATTCAAATATATCGGACTTTTCAAACCCCGGTCAATTCCAAATTTGTGACGGTTTTGGAATGAATTTTCACTTACGAGTTGAAAAAATTGAAAAAATGATGAACAATGAGAAAACACATCCAAAATTTAATATTACAAGTCGGTTCATTTTCAAAAACAATTATAAATTATTGCAACTTCAAAAAATAATAATTAACGGTTCAACAAATCCATAAAAAACGAAGAAACCTAACTAAAGTTATTCGGTAAAGTTATGTCTTTTCAAAGAAATTTCAGGATGCAAAAAAAATCGTGTGTGGAGTGGGGAAGCGAAGCCTTACTGGCTTCTTCAAGGCTGAAGGAAGACTGAAACGCTTTTCTTCATGATGGGGAGGATCCCTTGGAATCTAAAAAAAGTCTTGAAGATTTGTGATTTGTGACTCATTTGAATAGTCTAGTAAAAATATACTCCTCTCATGAAGTAATACGATAAGATGAGACAGTCAAGTCAAGGTCTTATCATCATATCACCCACTTTGGTAATCTACATAGAATAGAATACTAGACAGACGTTCTTACGGTAAAAAACAGTTCAAGCCACTGTTTTCTATTTATTTATTGCATTAATTAAATTGACAAGTCATCGTTTTCTTTGTCGTCTCGTCGTCGTTTTCACTCTCCAAAATTCCAATGTACGTTTCCCTTCAAACTCGATATACCGGCTATGAAATGTGTTATGGATGCTTTTGAATTTTATTTTCATTCCATTACAAAATTATACTTTTACTGTTTTTATTGTACTTTTAACAATGTAATGTAATATATTTCTTGGAGTTTACTGGTTTGAACAAACAATTTTCTGGAATACAATCAAAATCTAAGCAATTAAAGAAAATTATAGCCATAACTCTAATTCGGAGATTTAAAGTGTCCATTTTAGTATTCTTCTCTAAAAAAATGCTGAATCTGTGGCTTTCTGAAATATGAAACTTCTTTCAAGGCATCGTTATTATTACCACTATCATCTTAATTAAAGCTGAAGAAGAATTTCAAGAGACGATACTCCAAATCTACATTTTCGTTTTATATGACGTCTTATGAACCTATCGACTGCGACTGACCGACCTCAACATCAAATTTTTTATGTAAAACATCCCAAAACTCATTGCATAGCTGTGCTTGTGCATCCCACCCAAACCTTAGCGGAGTGGACTATGAACTCCAGAATTTTCTTCATTCGTGCATTTTAGTAGTTTTAGTCATAGTATATCCATTTCATTCCGTTAGTTGAAGCTAGACAGATTTACCTTTGTTCAGACATAAAATATGACTCTCGTGACTCGTGACATTTATGAGACTTACTTAAGGGCTGACTTTGGTCATTCCTTTGGAGAAAAGGAGGCGTATGTGGATGTTTTCATGCATGCATTCATTCAAAGTAAGTCATTGTTTAAAAAAAATTATGAATGTCCACACGTGGAAGGGGATGAGAACTTTAGTCATAATTTCTTTACTGGAAAAAAATACTAGCGAATTCAAACGGGATTAGTGTACAAAAATTAATTTACCCAACGACCCAACCAGTTCCATTTTTCGTCTTTTTAAATATTTCCATTTGCATGTTTTTATTTTAAAGCCGGACACAAAGGAAATTCTGAAAAGTGGTTGTCTGTTTTCACTGTAAAAATAATTCATTCAAGTTCAAAAACTCATGTGTAGCATGTACCTTGCATTAAAAAAAATTGGTACATGCGGAGAGCAAATAATCAAATCAAACATGCCACTTTCTCTTAATGAAATAAATAACGGATTCAGGATCTATCTGTACGAATAAATTGTGATGATCATGACTTTGCAACTCCAGATTTTGAATTTTATTTCCTGTAATTTGATGTAATTCATATCTTTTTACTTGAGATCATGGAGGTGCATGTCATACATGTCATAACCTATTTTTCTTATCAAAACTTGACATTTCAAACTCAATTTTGATCTTCCTCCTTCAAGTTCCTCCAAGATTTAAATTTTGAATTTGTTTAGACTAAAATAACGGATCGACATGATTGACTGCGGAATGTTCATTATTTAATTTTATTGCGTAATGATGTGTGAGGAAAATGAAGGGATTTTAAACAAGCCCGGGGATATTTTAAAAGAAATTTAAAGGGACATAAAAATACCTAAAAACATTTCCAACATTTTGTTTTGTCGTTTGTGTAGCGAATAATTATTCCATGTCACTGTCACATACATAATGAAGCACCATTCATGTTCCCATAATATATTACTTTACCGCTTATGTAATTGAGCATGAACAGATATGAATCTGATCTGAATCTGTGAGCAAAAGTTAAAACGCAATTACATTGTTTCATTGTTTAAAACAATGAAACAATGTAATTGCGTTTTTTTTTTGTAAATTGCTACAATTACAAAACAATTTGTTTTGTAATTGTAGCAATTTACAAAAAAAAACCAACAATCTCATCTCACAAGTATTCCATATCCCATTCCATATCATATCCAAATCTGAATCCACCTTAAGCCTAGGATCCAGCTAGACTTAAAGAGCGAGACAAGACAAGATAATTCATCTTCCCTCAACACATTCATCGTCATCAATATTAAACTAACCAACTTTTTTTTTAGAAAATGTGCAGGCGGGGAGGGAAGCTCAGAAAAAAAAAACACAACAACATAGCTTATGTGCATGCATGTTTTGATTTCCCTACATTGCAAAGGTGCACTTAGAAAAGGCGGATAGCCGATTTTAATACACGTCATGGATGGAATAAATATGAAATGCACATTGTCCATGCAGTCCAGCCAGACCTGAAGCTGATGATTGTGAGCCTCCGCTTCCAGTTATAATATAATCGCAATCACATCACAATTGGTATGTACGAGTAACGAGCGAGTAATGTTTTTCCCAAGCTGCTTGCTGGAGATTTATTAAAGTGTGAAGCATGCTGAAACGAGTGACGGATTTTTCTTCTTTTTTTCCTTGGCCTGACATGATTAAGACTATGTAAAACACATAAAAGGGAAAGGAACAAGAGGTAATGAGAAGGTGGGATTCTGAATACAATTAGGAGATATTTAAATTTATTTTTAAAATAATACCTTTACTGTGGTAAAAAAAATATTTGAGGAATTAAAAAAACAAAATTTACTGGACCTTTGAAGTTTTTGTGAAAGGAAAAAAGAAAATATAGAAGGAATTTTTACGATTTGAGAAGGTTGGAGGGTAGTTTTTATATAATACCAAATATTAACGGGAAATTTTTAAAGATAATAGATATTTTGGATGTAACATGAAAAGCTAACCACAAGAAATATTTCGACTTTGTAAAAACCAAATAAACCCTTTAATAGTTCATAGTTCAACTATGAAGTATACATACTTTCAGAAACTGATTTCTCGGGACCGGAGGATAATTTTTGAAAAATCTTTTAAGAAGAAATTTAAAAAAAGAATTTTAATGGAGGAAATTTTGCGAGTGGGTTACCGTTATAGAGCGTGCAAAGGAGTAAATCATGTGTGGGAATAACTATTTTAAATGCAACCCTTGAAGAGGACTCTATTGATACAAGTTCCTATTTTAACTTCGCAACTTTCACAAGTTCTCTGTACATTCTTCCAGAATTATTTTTTCTTTTCCTATTCATTCAATCTGCTATTTATGCATTCCCTTCAATCCTAAATGGGTTGGACCTGGCCTAGTACTCTTGTCTGGCCTGGCCTAGCTTTCCAAAAAAAGCAATTCCTCCGCGTGTGTCTAGCTTTTAGCATGGTTTTAACAATGTTTTATTTTAACCATGCAAACAGACAAGAATAAGAATGCATGTATCCACATCCATTACTACTTACTACTACTACAACATAATAATAAATGCCATCATTTTATAATGTTTTTTTTTTTCTTCTTTCGTATGTACTCCTCTTCTTCGTCTCGTCTCACTCGTCCTTTTTTTTGTGTTCGTTATATCAATAAAAAAAACTAAAAGTACGACATATGAAAGGAAAAACGGGTCTCACATTCCATTCCGTGTTCAATTTTCAAAACAGAAAAATTTATTTTTCCACATCAAAATAAAAAAAATTAAATTCATATTTTATAAATCTGTGCAAATTTCATATTGGTAAACCTGGAGAAAATAAAGCGAATATAGTATTATGTAAACAGGAGTAGGATCTGGACAAAGTGAAGCGCAGCTAAAAGGAAGGCGTGCTTTTTTCTCTTGTTTTGTTTGCGTGGCCCAATTTGACTTGTTCACTTCCAAAACATCAAAATCGAGTTCGATTCCATTCCAAACCTTCTTAATTGCAATTAAGCTAAAAAGAAAAAAAAATATGTGTGGCATAGATAGTGTCGGTGTTTGTGGCGTGGGTACACAGTCAAATGCATTATGAAGCGTAACTTACTTTTTTTTCTTCTTACCTTTCAGTAAGTACATGTGCCATTACAATTTACAATTGCATTGATTTTGCCATGCCTTCCCTGGTCTGTTTGGTCCTGTGGTGATCATCTAATGAAACGCGACACGACACGACATCATCGTATCCTCATCAAAACACAAACAGAAACATGCTCTCATTTGAGGAAAAAATGCCTTTAAAAAATGTGAATGTGATTGTGATGTATTGAGAAAAAAAATCAAAGTAAATATTGTTGTGTTTAAAAAAGCAAGTCAATACGATCATGCCTGACTCTGACTCTAGTTATGGCTTGACTGATGCGAACATAACATAAAGCCAAGTCAGTCGAAGGCATAAGCCTCTTTACAATTTTTTTTCACAATTACAATTATGGCATCGCTAAGAAGAACCTACACATTTTTCTTCAGTTCTGTAGTGATGTGTGTACAACTTTTATTATGATGATCAGTACCACAATCATGACTTATGTTTGCGTTTTATAAAGAAGGAAAGGAAAAAAAATGTGATGTGATGCCGATTGCCGGCGGTGCGATCGCTTTGGATTTCATGTGCGGCATGGATGGGCTAGATTTACAATTACAATTAGTTAATTACAATTTACAATAATCAAATTTATATGACGAGTTCAACTCTTACTGTGCCTTACTTACTTTTTTAATACAGGTGCGATCGCTTTGGATTTGATGTGCGGCATGGATGGGCTAGATTTACAATTACAATTAGTTAATTACAATTTACAATAATCAAATTTATATGACGAGTTCAACTCTTACTGTGCCTTACTTACTTTTTTAATACAAGTTGGATTTAATCTTACGAGAAAGTTTTTTTTTGGAATTCTGAAGGAGAATTGTCGGTCATTAGTACAATACAATAGAATAGGGGAGGATAAAGAAAGAAAAAAGAGAAAATTGAGGACACTGATTTTATTGGAATGTTAACCCTGCCATTGTACTACAATAAGTTAATTCGGTGACAGTGGAAAAATTTTTTTTTGACTCAACTCAAACTCAACCACTCCGCTCCATTGTGAATTGAATTGTGATTGTCGATACGATAGAATTATTGGAAAATTCGAGGTGAGTTGACAAATGATCAATGACATTTTCCCCTACATAATTTAAATTGATTTTTAATTTATTTTTTTTCTGTAAAAAAAAGGTCATTCATTCCTGGAAGTAGAAGAACTGCCTACTAAAAAAACCATATTGTTCAGGAGGGGAGGAGATAGACTTGGCTTGACTTTCGGTTCGTTTGGTGGTGAAGGAAGACTGAAAAAAAAATAACTGAACGTATACAACGAACGAAACATTATGGCGAGCATGTACTGATTTCTGCTGCAATATTTTTACTAGTGAGACGAGTAAGTTATAGTATAGTTATAATTTAATTTGCATTCCGATTACGTAATTAAAATGTAAGCTTGTTAGAACAAAGGAAGGTATGCGGTAGTAAGGAAGACATGGTTGTTATTTGTTATTCGGTTTAGTTGATTAGGATTAGGACGGTATTTTTCTGCTGATTTGGAGTAACGGTATTTAATTTCCCTTTGTGCGATTGACAATGGAATTTTTAAATGATTGATTATTTCTTTCCGGATCAGAATTAAATTGGTCAAAGAAAATCATTTCCGGTAAATTGTGATTCTGTAATTGTAAAGTTGGTTTTGAAGTGTTTTTTTCATGTTTTTTTTATGAAGGGCGTTTACAAAGGGATCCATTTTCTGATCTGCTATTCATTTAGAATTTCCAAAAGTAATTTCCTTTGTAAATTCTGGATATGAAAATAATGTTGCCCGAAAAGACAATAGAAATTCTGGAAATATTTTTTTTTTGATTTCTAGTTGCCAAATGTAGATGTGGCGTAGTTTCAGGCTGTATTCTTTTGTTGAATTGCTGTCTGAACTGGAATTTCTCTTTCATTCGATTTTGGAAAATTGTACTTTTTTTTGTACCATCGAAAAATGATAATCGAATGTCTTCCATTGTCACCTCAATTTAACTCATGAAATTTTTCATTTCATTTAATTTAAATAAGAATCCAAAATCGTAACAGGAATGTTCTCTCCGTTTAAGCAGATTAAGCAGGGGCAGATTTCGAAAAAAAAAATTCATAGAAATCCGTAACTGGTATGGGGCTCCAATCGAAATCAAAATTAGCATAATAAATCCGTCATTTATTCATATGACTGTAGCCAGCTCATTTAAAACCTCTAGAAATCCGTTATTAGCTGAATAGATAGATCGATTGCCCTAGTCAATTCTCCTTTAAAAATAATAATAAATCCGTCATTAGTCATATGACTGTAGCCAGCTCATTTAAAACCTCTAGAAATCCGTTATTAGCTGAATAGATAGATCGATTGCCGTAGTCAATTCTCCTTTAAAAATATCCATGAAAAATCGATTATGAAGCGCCATTGCCAATTCCAGGCCTCCATCCTCCTTTATAACAATTTTCTATATGAATATCTTTCCTTCAATATGTCCACAGGTTTCTGTTCGTGCTACACCAATCAACCCGACAATGGCGAAATATTCGAAATCCTTAGTAATGGACAACGTAAATAACGGCCGTTTAGGAAACTACACGTTCCCCAAACAAAGCAGCGGTGGTACAGGCCGTTCCCTAGATTCCCTCTCAAATGAATCTCACGAAGATCTTGAAATCACTGCCGCAGAGGCCTTAACCCACCTCAATAAATTCATTTACGTTTACCCCCAAGCACAACAACCCCCTCGTGGTGTTGAATTAGTTAAGGAGGAATCAATTCAAATCCACCAACATTCCAAAAAGTTCGAAGGTGGAGGTGAGTCCCCAAAATCAGGGATTACTCGGCCATTGAAAATCCTACCGGAGCAGGGTGGTGGCAGCATCAATCCCGAGTACACTTTCCTCCCAATCCAAACCTTCTCCCCCGGAGAGGTGATGCCTCTCCACTCCCCAAAAAAGACAAAGAAATTAGTCAAAGGAATTAACCTTGATGATGAGGTCGTGATGTCTCTCCCAATCGTCAAGGAAGTCAAGACGGAGGTTCTTCATGATGAGCGTGATTTAGACGTTGATTTGGATGACGCTGTGGTTCCGAACTCGAGTTCATACCTCAAGAGGAATAGTAGTTCGGAGGGATGTGATTCAGAAGAGGGCGAGCTTGATGACCAAACCAAAGGAGGTGGCGCAGGTGGGGGATATGGGATTCATGGGGAGCTTCAATTATCCCATGACGATTTTGTTCATAAGAAGACAAATCGAAAGAATCATATTAAGAGGCCTTTAAATGCTTTCATGGTTTGGTCGAAAATCAATCGGAGAAAGATGATGGAGGATGATCCAACTTTACATCATTCCTTGATTAGTAAGAGGTTGGGGGAGGGATGGAAGAGCTTGCCAGCTTCAGAGAAACAGAGATACTTTGATGAAGCCAAACGCCTTGGGTAAGTTTGCTTGAACTCAAAAATCGATTTAATTTTAAATCATTCAAAATTCCTTCACATTTTTTTTTAAATTTCAGGGAACTCCATTCAAAGGTGTATCCCGATTATAAATACAAGCCCCGTCGAAAATCCGCTCCAGTCCGAACGGACTCCCAACCCCCGCAACAAGCGCCACCTCAACAATCCCAACCACCACCTCCACCACTCCCATCATCACAGGTGTCGACCTACTCGGAAATCGTGACTCCGGATGGTTGCATCGACTTGACTTTGAAAGGACCAAATCAGCACATTTCTTCAAATCCAATCAGTGCACAACAACCACGTGGCAGTAATAGTGCAAGTGTTCAGCAGCGAACTGGAACTGGAACTAGTTTGATCCCCTCAGATGGGAGAAAGAAACCTTTACCAAGTAAGCATTCCAGAACATAAAATAATTTAATTTATCATGTGAAGGCATTTTTTCATTCTATTTCATTTCATCTTTCTTCCAGAAAATCGAAGAGCTTGGTCAGCACAGGACGAATCCGATACAGGAGAATAGTTTGTATAAAATAGATATTTTTAGATAATAATTAATATGCAATTTATATGAATTTAAATTTTTAGAAATTTTTTTTTCAAGACTATTTAGTTTATATTTTTTTCTCTTGTTTAATTATTTTTTATTTTCTGCTTTCAGTACTTTATATCAATGTAATTAACGATTCTTTAAAGAAAAAAGAGTTTTATTTAAATGGATTTATTATTATTACTATTATGCTATTTTTTGGAGGCAATCCCATTTATCATTATGACACATCTCGTAAGTTAAAAACTTTAATTTTTTTTTCGTTGGTGCATTACTGGTATTGATCTTTAATTTTTTTGTTTTACCATTTTTTTGTCAGTTTAAGATGCCATAATGAAGAAGAAAATGAAAATCTTTCAGGAAATGAATTTACTATTTAATTTTTTTTCATACTTACTTTACTAAAATAATTCTGATACTGATTAAGGCCTTGAGGATAAAATATGGTCAGTCTGAAATCGTTAATGGTGGACTTTTATTTTTAGAAATGAATGTTGAGTACTTTTAATTTGTTATAAAATTCGAGTTCATATAAAAAAGGAAAATGACATGTAAATTGTTTAAAGTTTTAATAAGTAAGGAATACAGAGGGTGTTCAGAAAAAAAAATCCTCGTTTTAAAATCCCATATTTAAGAATGTAGTAAATAAGGAGTAATTTAAAGGAATTTCCTTTTAAAAAATCAATGTTGTAGCCCTCTCTTGAAGAATAACTTATTTTTGAAGGTCCGCCCCTTAAAAAGGCAAGAAAAACGATTTCATAAATTTTTTTTGTGAATTCTGAACATGAACACCCTCTGTACTGATGGTAAATGAATGTTAAAAATGAAATTTCATTCATATAAAAAAGGAAAATGACATGTAAATTGTTTAAAGTTTTAATAAGTAAGGAATACAGAGGGTGTTCAGAAAAAAATCCTCGTTTTAAAATCCCATATTTAAGAATGTAGTAAATAAGGTGTAATTTAAAGGAATTTCGTTTTAAAAAATCAATGTTGTAGCCCTCTCTTGAAGAATAACTTTTTTTTGAAGGTCCGCCCATTAAAAAGGCAAGAAAAACGATTTCATAAATTTTTTTTGTGAATTCTGAACATGAACACCCTCTGTACTGATGGTAAATGAATGTTAAAAATGAAATTTCCGGAGAAAACAACCTCGAAATACTGATTGCAGTTACAACAGATTTTGAAATACAAATACGAAGTCGAATTATAAACCTGACTCTATTTCAACGCTCAATGTCACTTTTTTATATTCACGATTTTTAAAACCGTCAAAAATTCCTTAACTGTCTAAATTAAGATTTGAAATTGAGATTTAATTACTCTACTATTTTTTTCTCAAATAAATGTCCACCGTTAACGCTTCGATTAGCGATTCCAGAAATCACTACTTTACCAACATCAACCCAGCCTTAAAAAAGATTTAATTGCTGTCTTATAGTCTTTACACAACTTTTTTTATACTAATTAAATTATTTTTTATTAATTAATTATTCACTAATATTTTTTCCTGTTAGTACATACTAACTACCAACACGGTATGTGATGTAACCAAAACAGTAGCAGTGTAATTTGTAATTCTTGTATAGACTGGAACCAATGTAGTATCAAATGATAACAAAAAAAACTCTATTATATTAACAAATGAAATGACGGCGATACAATTACAAGAAAAATTATTTACGATGCGATACGATGTCCAATTTTAATTGTCAGTTGTCAAATGTCAATTGTGTCTGCAGTAGTAGTAGTAGCAGTAGTAATTAGTAATTCTTACAAATTAATGTGTAGTAATCTCTTAGCCTTTTCTCATTCTTTTCATTAATTTTTCTTTCCCCGGCAATTTGCAATGTTTTTCGTAACAAAGAAATAAAATTGTAGTAGAAACGTAAACGTATTTAATTTAGGATGTAATATAATCCTGGCCTGACCTTGGCCTGGCCTGGCCTGACTTGAGAAATCCAGGTCAAAAATGGTCAGTCAAAAAAATACAATCAATTTTAAAATGACTGAATTTACGATGCGATACGATGTCCAATTTTAATTGTCAGTTGTCAATTGTCAATTGTGTCTGCAGTAGTAGTAGTAGCAGTAGTAATTAGTAATTCTTACAAATTAATGTGTAGTAATCTCTTAGCCTTTTCTCATTCTTTTCATTAATTTTTTTCCCCCGGCAATTTGCAATGTTTTTTCGTAACAAAGAAATAAAATTGTAGTAGAAACGTAAACGTATTTAATGTAGGATGTAATGTAATCCTGGCCTGGCCTGGCCTGACTTGAGAAATCCAGGTCAAAAATGGTCAGTCAAAAAAATACAATCAATTTTAAAATGACTGAAGCCAGACATTCAATTTCAAACACAGAGAAAAAAATAAATGTTATATATTCTGATTTTTTCATGAGGATAAAAAAAAGAAAAAAAAATGAGAGAAATGAAAAAGAGTAATAATAACTTTCTAGAAAGAGAAAAAAAATAGTTATTTTATTGTTACAACAAAAACAAAAAAATTTTGTGAAAAAAAATCGATCATTTTATCATTATTACTGGTGATTGATGACGATGTAAAGATTGATAAATAATGTAATTTGTACCAAAAATTAGAGAGGTAGTAAATAATTTATTTTTATGGCATTGTAAAAAATGACTGATTTTCTTGTTGACCTCATTTTTTAATTGCATTGCATTACCAACTATTGACCTTCCATTACAAAGGCAAACAATATCATATTGCACTATTTAGCCATATGCCTGGTTCCAGGGATGATGGAATTTTGGAGTTGTGGGCGTTTTGAATTCACTCGGTCTGAGAAACACTAAATCCGTTTCATTTTGCATAATTACAAGTACATTTTAAAATGAGCTTTGATTTTTGACGGATTTTGCAATGTGGAATTTCCATAAATATGCATTCATATTGACATTTTAGTTATTCAGCAAGTCAAGGTCGTATTTTATGGTATTTAAGCACATGAATTGCATGACAAAATCCATCATTTCCATTTTGATTTTATTAAACCATGGCTTCAAAGAAAAACAGTTGGATTATTCCACTCGGTGGAAATTGTTTCATCACCGATGGTTCTGGATTGATCACTCCTTTTGGAACAGCAAACTGGGCAGATTCCGCCACCGTCTATTCTCTCTACTTCCACACACAAAATCCCGGAAAGAATTTTGGCAGCACTGCGTCTCACTGTACCCCAAGGCTCGAGTAAAATCTCCTTTGGGATCAGCATGCCCATCTCAACTCGGAAAACGTTTGAAGAAATCCGTGAAATCACCATCACCGGCCCTGAAACCCAATTAGTGAACTGTGGAATGTTCCACCTCCCATCTGGGGGATATGCTCGGGTGGAAATCAAAGGACTTGAAAAATCTGGCCCCACTTTCGCCTCAATTTCTCATCTCCTTCTCGTCTCTGAAACACATCCCCTCCTGGAGGAAATGCGACTTCGATTTGTGGAGGATCCGGGAGATTTCTATTTTGGTAGGAGGGGACCTTCCGTCCATTTGAGATATCCTTTACCAGAGGCAGTGGATATTGAATATTTTGTGGCAGACTGGAACCACTTACAGGTAAGTGACCCTTTCAATTTACCGTACTGGATCTCTCATTCAAACTATTTTAATTCTTTAGATTCATCGTCCAAGCCATTCCAATCAACGAAGAACGAACCATGTACACCGCTTGGTTCAGCACAGGTCCAAATCAATGGCAGTTGATCGCAAGCTTTGATAAACCCAAAGTATCCACCTTCTTCAAAGGACCTTATTCCTTCTCGGAAAACTTCAATCCAGAACAAGGCTACTTGGAAAGACACTGCCTATTCGGGAATCAATGGTGCCTGGATAGCACTGGAAAGTGGATGGAGTTGACAACAGCTACTTTCACTGCGGATGCTACTTCTGCAAAGGAAACCAGAATGGATGTCTCGGGTGGGGTTGGCATTGACGGTGATCGGAGGCGATTTTTTCTGCGGAATTGCGGATTTTTTAGTGAAAGGGTTGTTCCAGGAACTGTGTTTGAGAGGGAGACAAGTGGACAGCAGCCTCCAGTTGATGTATCCATTCTTCCTTAGAATCAAACCCAATCAGTTTAGATCGTTCTTTGATGGCATTTAAATCCAGACTTCGTATCATCATTTCCGACTTCCCTAACATAAAGCAAAATATTTTGCCGTCTTTTAATTGGAACTGGATCTAAATTCTTATTTCTGAAGAATAAAATCGTTTGCAGCACAAGAATTGAGTTTTTTTTAAATTTATGAAAATCATGAAACGTGCTACTTAGATTAATATCATGCAGAGATGGATATTAAGCGGGGTAACCCGTTTTTACCCATTTAAACCATTTTTACCCGTTTTTGCCCATTTACTTATTTTGCCCCATTTAACCCGGTTTTACCCATTAGAACACGTTTTTACCAGTTTTTACCCATTAGAACACGTTTTTACCTGTTTTTACCCATTTTTATCCGTTTTTGCCCATTTATTTATTTTCCCCCATTTAACCCGTTTTTACCCATTAAAACACGTTTTTACCAGTTTTTACCCGTTTTGCCCATTTACTTATTTTTTCCCATTTAACCCGTTTTTACCCATTTTTACCTTTTCAACCCATTTTTACCCACTTCTTGCTTGTTTTTACCCACCCGTTTAAACCCGTTTGAATACGGAAAGATAGAAACCCATTTTTATCAACTGGCCATCCCTGAATATCATGTCAATCTCTAATTTTGGAAGAACAATCATATCATGATCAAAAATTGCAATGGGAGGGAGGTAATTAATTTTAAAGTAAGTACAAGTACATATACATATCAAGTCCTTTTTTCTTTTTCCTTTTTCTTCCTTTTTTCTTTTTCTTCTTTTTCCTCTTTCCTCTTTTCCAGCCACAGTACTTCTTTCCCTTGGCTTTCTTCTGCATGCGGTCTGTATAGTATTGTGAAAGTGTTTATCTGCTTCATTCTTGATATTGGGGTTGGGGTAGCGTGCAACAAAAGCCTAGCTCCCGAGCACGCACGGCAAGACAGACTTTAACTGCATTGGCAAACATAACGCTTATGAAATCTACTTGAAACTTGAACGGTGTAACAATCAACTGATTAAAAAGAATATCGCTATGTAGACAATTAGAAGAACTCATGGAAAAGAAATTCAAGTACAAACCAATACAATTATTGTGCAAGTATAATAAAGGTCTGTTTTTTTAATTTGAATGTAAGATAAATTCCAAGAATAATTTTCTTCAAACTTTTTTTCCAAAAAACGCAGTTAAGGAGTTGTTTTGGTTTGTACTTGCAATAAATGTAATAAAATAAATGTCGAGGATATAAAAACCCGAGGAATTTGAAAAATAAAAAAGGCAGCTAAATAATTTCCCCATGAACTGAGCTGGCTTCGTCCCTTTTTCGCTAAAAAATAAAGTTTCATTCTTTTTCATGAGTTCGTCTAAAGGCGATATTGGATGACTTTCTTCATTTGGTTTTGACTCCGTTCTTGTTTAATTCATAAGCATATTATTATTGACTTTAGTTTTGACTGACTGATCGTGCTCCTTTGTTAGATTTTTGTTGCACATTACCCCAATATCAATAATGAAGACAGATTTTCATAACACAGATCTCATGAAGAAGTAAGCATTGACAAAGAAAGGACTTTGGCCTAACCTTAGTCTCATGTAATGATGATAGGTGTGCAGGGTAACCTTTTGAAATCTATTACCTCACTCCCATTATAATTTTTAAGCTTCATGAATCTGTTTCTGTACTTATGCAAGTGACTTTATTCTACAAAATTCATTTCTTTCCATCAAAATGGAATGACAAATGAGAGATGATGTGAAGCTATTTTGATGTCATTTTGTTGGGGATTGCTTTTCGTAAAACTGACATGACAAGTTCCACAGTTTCATGATCATTAAATAAAAAGAAACTACATAAATGCTTGCAACATGCCACAGAAAAGGATTATTTAAGCGAGAGGGCTGTTCCAGCAACTGAGTTTGAGAGGGAGTCTCTATTCTATTCTATTGGAAAGCAACCCCTAGATGATGCATCATGCTTTCTTCCATAGAATCAAAGCGGATCAGATTTGCTCGTTTCTTGTCATTTGAATCCAGACTTTTTATCATATTTTCCCAAACTAAAGGAAAATAGATTTTGAACTCTTTTCAAACGAAAAAATTATAATATCTCTTTACAAACTCAACAAAGGTCCTAGAAGTTTATATTCTGAATACATGACATCGTCAAAAACGATTGCTAACTCACCATCTAAATTCGCTGGCCTCGGCAACTCCACTCCAGCCATATTCGGTGTAAGTAGATATTTCTCTTGTGCAACTGGCACGGCACGGGAGGGAAAGTTTTGGGTCAGATTTTTTTTTGCAATTTTTTATTTGTCGGGACACTGAAATTCAAGGGACTGTAACTTCAATGGTTTTTATCAATGGGAGCACTCTGAATGTGACGAAATAACGCGAGTGAATTGTTTGTTGATTGAGTTCCTACCATCAGTCTGCCAATGTCAGGAATACACTCAATTTTCTAATGTCTTCTAATGTAATGTATTCATGTCCATTGGATGTCCATATGAGATTCAGCTTAATTTGACGCAAATCCGTTTTAAGAATGAATTATTGGCGTTCAAATATTGTCTTGGATTGAGACGCAGTCACAAACGCTTGAACTACACACATTCCATTAAAAGTTGATCGTGCAGGTGAAAGTTTGCATTGTTCTCAGCCGTCGTAAAAAATGGATTGGGAAAAGTGAAACTGTTTTTTAACAGCTCCGGTTTCGTATCATGCAAACAACATGATTCCCGGCGACAATATTGGAATTATAAGATACTACAAGACCATTGGTCTTTTCCTTTTTTTATTTTGCAAATTCTGCCACTCACAACTCACAACGACAATTATAATTGGAACAGCATGCTTCACCAGTCATACGTTCACATCTCACCATGGTTTATTCCAAGCAATTTCTCCCGCAAGTCTGCCCGAATAGGTAGGCTGACCTTGTGAGTCAGTCTCTAATTCAGATATTTCAAAAAACTTTTCCGCACAAGACAAATACCTTTCTGCCATTGATTTCTCCTTGTCAATAATTTCATTTTCTTCGATAAGTAATTGACTCGGAAGATCTTCATGGGTTCCGGCATCATTTGTGCAATCATCTGTAACAAAGTTCAATTCGGATTCCTGGACCGGTCCCGGAATATCAGTATTCCCGGTTTGGTCGGTAACGGTACTTTCATTTGTGTGATCGCTCATATGTCTTGTCAGATCTTCATTTCTTGCAAACGTTTCGCCGCAGAATTCACATTGATAATTCTTTTCTAAAGTATGCAACTTAATATGACAACTCAATTGGGGTTGCAAATTGAAGCTTGCGAAACACATTGGACATTTAAGTGGCCTCTCATTCGTGTGAATTTTATTGTGCCTATTCAAAACACATTTGTGATTAAATCTCGCTGGACAAGTTGTACATTTGAATGACTTTTCATTTGCATGAGTTATAATATGAGATTTTAAATTAAAC
Organism: Seira musarum; assembly: GCA_027743895.1. Lineage (NCBI taxonomy): Eukaryota > Metazoa > Arthropoda > Collembola > Entomobryomorpha > Entomobryidae > Seira > Seira musarum. The sequence goes on from JAHZMX010000265.1 coordinate 26,786, forward strand.
TTCCGTGTGAAGCTTGCTTTGCAAATTGTGCATTTAAATGGTCGTTCATTCGTGTGAATCCGAATATGAGCGATTAAGGTGTGCTTCGCGGTGAAAGTTTTAAAACAAATTTCACATTTGTGACGACCTTGCAGCACTTCTTCTCTAGCTGTTTCCGTTGCCCACTCCATTTCAGTTACACAAAAAAATTAAAACTATTCTCACAAATTATAAATCAGGGATTTCAAGGAAAGGACTACAATAGATACGACCTTGTTAAGACCAACTCTAAATCCGCAATGGATCGACGAATCTAAAGTATTATTTCTTTTGATGGGTAGATTAAGGACAGGGTGTTGCATTTCAGTCTAGCTTCACCAGAAAAGAAGCTGGAAAAGCTGGCGCAAGACCTGGCTTGATTGACGTCATCCATGTGGGAGTAAATCCCAAATCCTATATAATTTTATATGGCTACGTAAACATGTTGGTTACTTACGTTGTTCCTGTGTCTACATAAAAGCTTCATTTTAAGATTTAATCCGGTTGTGGGAAGAAAGGGGAAAGATTATGGTAACGCACCTGTCAAGTACCCTTGAAGTGAATGCCCGAGAAAGTTTCTACGTGATTCATGGATTAAAATGACAGTTATACTCAGCATTTCAAGGGCTTTCGAAAGAGCTAACACAAGCCATATATTGTAATGAAAAAATAAAAGGCAAACGCAGACATAACATGCATTACATTATGCACACATTCTCGTTCATGGCAAGCATTTTTCACGTGAACAACATTTTTTCCCCATGCTTTCTCTTCCGTATGAGGCCGTACAATGAAATTGTTAGTCTGCATTCGTTCTTGATGCTGGGGTACCGTACAACAAGTCTCACTCACACACACACAAGCACAATCAGTTCAGGTTGTTGTCAATAAACTTTTTCACTGAATTGGCAAACAAAACAATTTAATTCTCTTTCCAGTCATAATTATAAGTAACCAGAAATGTATCAAATTACTTTTTTTTTAAATATTTTTTTGTAGTTATTTTGTAATTCCACAATATTAATTACATCTCAACCACAATCACATCCATCTGCGACTGTTACTTCCACAGATTCAGATTGAAAGTGAGTTTGAATAAAACTCTGAAAATTGAAAATGGGTCACCGTCCAGAAACTACGTGGGGTCCCCCCAGAGAAGAAATCATCAAAGGATTTCGCCAAGGTCGGCTTGGATCTGAAATCGCGTACGCAATCAAGTATCAACTTCATCATGATTTCCTGAAATATTATCATAAACCTTGGCCAATCCCACTCCCGGATCATGGAGATATTTCAATGAGGGCTATGGGCAATTCAATGACTGTTAAGTACATGGGCCATTTCCTGGAGGTTCTGATAATCGATGACACGGTCTCTCCCTTCCGAAATCATTTTCTCGTGGTGGATAAGTGGAATGAAATCGGGATTTTGGACCTTATTCCTTCTCGGAAAACTTCAATTCAGAACAAGGCTACTTGGAAAGACACTGCCTATTCGGGAATCAATGGTGTCTGGATAGCACCGGAAAGTGGATGGAGCTGACAACAGCTACTTTCACTGCGGATGCTACTTCTGCAAAGGAAACCAGAATGGATGTCTCGGGTGGGGTTGGTATTGACGGTGATCGGAGGCGATTTTTCCTGAGAAATTGTGGATTTTTTAGTGAAAGGGTTGTTCCAGGGACTGTGTTTGAGAAGGAGATTAGTGGACAGCAGCCTCCAGTTGATGTATCCATTCTTCCTTAGAATCAAACCCAATCAGTTTTGATCGTTTTTGGTGGCATTTAAATCCAGACTTCGCTCATATAATCTTTTCCTACTTCCCTAACATAAAACAAAATATTTCGCCGTCTTTTAATTAGAACTGGAACCAAATTCTTATTTCTGAAGAATAAAATCATTTGCAGCGCAAACATTTAGTTTTTTTAATTTATGAAAATAATGAAACGTGCTTATATTAATATAGCATGTCATTGGCTGATTTTGGGAAGAACAATCATATCATTATCAAAAATTGTAATGGAACGGAGGTAATCGATTTTAAAGTAAGAACGAGTACATATCAATTCCTTTTTTCTTTTTCCTCTTCTCCAGCTACAGTACTTTTTTCCAGAAAGTACTTATGTCTAACCTTAGCCTCATGTAATGATGATAGGATTGCTAGGTGTGCAGGAGAACCTTTTGAAATCGATTACCTCACTCCCATTATAATTTTTAAGTTTCATGAATCTGTTTCTGTACATCTAAGTGACTTTATTCTACAAAATTCATTTCTTTCAATCAAAATGTAATGACAAATGAGAGATGATGTGAAGCTATTTTGATATCATTTTGTTGGGGATTGCTTTTCATAAAACTGGCATGATGTGTTCCACAATTTCATGATCATTAAATAAAAAGAAACTACATAAATGCTTGCAACATGCCACAGAAAAGGATTCTTTAAGCGAGAGGGTTGTTCCAGCAACTCAGTTTGAGAGGGAGTCTCTATTCTATTCTAGTGGAAAGCAACCCCTATTTGATGCATCATGCTTTCTTCCATAGAATCAAAGCGGATCAGATTTGCTCGTTTCTTGTCATTTGAATCCAGACTTTTTATCATAATTTCCCAAACTGAAGGAAATATTTTTTTGAAGTCTTTTAATTGGAACAAAATGTTCATTTTCGAATTAGCCGTTTAACATTATATCCATTGAAAAAAATATTAGTATCTCTTTGTAAACTCGTGCAAACTGATTACAATGACATAATGACATCGTCAAAAACGATTGCTAACTCACCATCTAAATTCGCTGGCCTGTACAACTCCACTCCAGCCATATTCGGAGAAGTATTCTCTTGTGCAACGGGCACGGCACGGGAGGGAAAGTTTTGGATCAGATTTTTTTTTGCAATTTTTTATTTGTCGTGACACTGGAATTCAAGGGGTCATAAATTCAATGGCTTTGATCAATTGGAGCACTCTGAATATGACGAAATAACGTGAGTGAATTGTTTGTTGATTGACTCCCTACTGTCAGTCTGCCAATGTCAGCAATACACTCAATTTCCTAATTTCATTTTTTTATGAACACTGCGGAATTGAGAACTGTATGATGCAAGATCGGTTAAAAATTTTCAAAAAAATAGAGTTTGATGATGACATGGGTAATGTCTTCATGTCCGCTGGATTTCCATGTGAGGTTCAGCTTGAATTGAGTCAAATCTGTTTTAAGAATGAATTATTGGCGATCCATTATTGTCTTGGATTGAGACGCAGTCACAGCACTCTGAATATGACGAAATAACGTGAGTGAATTGTTTGTTGATTGACTCCCTACTGTCAGTCTGCCAATGTCAGCAATGCACTCAATTTCCTAATTTTATTTTTTAATGAACACTGCGGAATTGGCAATTGTATGATGCAAGGTCGGTTAAAAGTTAAAATAAAATAGAGTTGGATGATGACATGGGAAATGTCTTCATATCCGCAGGATTTCCATGTGAGGTTCAGCTTGAATTGAGTCAAATCTGTTTTAAGAATGAATTATTGGCGATCCATTATTGTCTTGGATTGAGACGCAGTCACAAATGCTTGAGCTTCACACATTCTATTAAAAGTTGATCGGGCAGGTGAAAGTTTGCATTGTTCTCAGTCGTCGTAAAAAATGGATTTGGCAAAGTGAAACTGTTTTTTAGCAGCTCCGGTTTCGTATCATGTAAAGAACACGGTATATTTTGATATCCGGCGACAATAACAATTTTTTTTTGTGCAAATTCTGCCACTCACAAAGTCAAATTATAATGGGAACAGCATGCTTAACCAGTCATACTTTCACGTTTCACCATAGTTTATTCCATATCTTGGCTGAGAAATACTAGACGGGCAGCAATTTCTCCTGCAAGTCTGCCCGAATAGGTAGGCTGACCTTGTGAGTCAGTCTCTAATTCAGATATTTCAAAAAACTTTTCCGCACAAGACAAATAATTTTCCGCCATTGATTTCTCCTCGTCAATACTGTCATTTTCTTCGATAAGTAATTGACTCGGAAGATCTTCATGGGTTCCGGCATTGTCTGTGGAATCATCACTTACAACGATCAATTCGGATTCCTGGACTGGTCCCGGAATATCAGCATTCCCGGTTTGGTCGGTAACGGTACTTTCATTTGTGTGATCGCTCATATGTCTTGTCAGATCTTCATTTCTTGCAAAAGTTTCGCCGCAGAGTTCACACAAATAAAGCCCTTTCCAAAATATGCAACTTAATATGATAACTCAATTGGGAGTTAAAATTGAAACTTGCGACACACATATGACATTTAAATGGCTTCTCATTCGTGTGAATTTTATTGTGCCCTTTTAAAACAGATTTGCGATTAAATCTCGCTGGACAAGTTGTACATTTGAATGGCTTTTCATTTGCATGAACTATGTTGTGAGATTTTAAACTAAACTTCTGTGTGAAGCTTGCGTTGCAAATTGTGCATTTAAATGGTCGTTCATTCGTGTGAATCCGAATATGAGCGATTAAGGCGGCCTTTGCGGTGAAAGTTTTAGAGCAAGTTTCACATTTATGACGACCTTGCAGCACTTCTTCTGTGGCTGTTTCCGTTGCCAACTCCATTTCAGTTACACAAAAATAATTAAAACTATTCTCACAAATTATAAATCAGGGATTTCAAGGAAAGGACTACAATAGATACGACCTTGTAAAGACCAACTCTAAATCCGCAATGGATTGACGAAACTAAAGTGTTATTTCTTTTGATGGGTAGATTAAGGACAGGGTGTTGCATTTCAGTCTAGCATCACCAGAAAAGAAGCTGGAAAAGCTGGCGCAAGACCTGGCCTTGATTGACGTCATCCATGAGCAAGTAAATCCGAAATCCTATATATCATTTTATGGCTACGTAAACATGTTGGTTACTTACACGTTGTGCCTGTGTCTACATAAAAGCTTCATTTTAAGATTTTATCCGGTTGTAGGAAGAAAGGGGAAAGATTATGGTGACGCACCTGTCGAGTACCCTTGAAGTGAACGTCCATGAAAGTTGAATGAATTAAAATGACAGTTGTACTCATCATTTCAAGGGCTTTCGAAAGAGCTATCACAAGTCATATAATCCAATGAAAATAGAAAAGGTCAACACAGAAAGTAGGTATCACATTTTGCACACTTTTCATGGCTCGCATCTTTCACGTGAACAACATAACATACGTTGTTCATTTCAAGTGCAGAAAAACAAAATGTACAACAATTGGAATCTACATAACATAGTAATTGACGCATCGCATCAATTCATGAAAAAGCATATTGGACGAATATCAGAAAGAAGGACAACACACCAAATTCGAATACATAGCAATTCTTGTATCATTATTATTATCCATCCTTTTGGAATCCTGAACAAAGATGACTGGACCTTTACAACATCTCATTTAATCATTCAATTTTTATGGAAAGAAATGGAAAGGCAAAATTCGAACATTATGATGATGGGTAAAGCTAAATCATTATTTATTTTTTCCCCAGGCTTTCTCTTCCGTAAGAAGCCTGAAGTAATATGAACTTGTTAGTCTGCATTCGTTCTTGATATTGGGGTACCGTGCAACAAGTCTCACTCACTCACTCACAAGCACAATCAGTTCAGTTTGTTGTCAAGAAACTTTTTCCACTGAATTGGCAAACAAAACGCTTTAATTTTCTTTCCAGTTATAAATCATAAGTAACCGGAAGTGTAACAAATTACTCTTTTTAAAAAATATTTTTTTGTAGTTATTTTGTAATTCCACAATATTTATTACGTCTCAACCACAATCACATTCATCTGCGACTGGTAACGATACTTCCACAGATTCAGATAGAAAGTGAGTTTGAAGATGGGCCACCGTCCAGAATCTACTTGGGATCTCCCCAGAGAAGAAATCATCAAAGGATTCCGCCAAGGTCGGCTTGGATCTGAAATCGCGTACGCAATCAAGTATCAACTTCATCATGATTTCCTCAAAGATTATCATAAACCTTGGCCACTACCACTGCCGGATCATGGAGATATTTCAATGAGGGCTATGGGCAATTCAATGACAGTAAAGTACATGGGCCACTTCCTCGAGGTTCTGATAATCGATGACACGGTCTCCCCCTTCCCAAATCATTTTCTCGTTGTGGATAAGTGGAACGAAATCGGGATTTTGGTTGTTGAGGGTTTGGAAAAGGTGGAGGAGTTCAAGTACGGGACAATACTGAAAGTCGAGAATCCGATGGTTATCACCATTCCTGGAGCGGAAGTTGGCTTTTGGGGGCATTTCTATCACACTTCTGCCTTCCATCCGAATAATGTTTCGGTTGTTGGAATGATGAATGACATGTGCCGTTACTGCTTGAAGGAGAATGCTTCGAGGAAATGTAAAGTGTGTAAGCGTCAGTACTGTGGGAGGGAGTGTCAAAAGGCGGATTGGAAAAATCAGGACCATAAGGTGATCTGTAAGGAGTCTCCCGCTACTTAAATTTCAGTCTTGGAATCTGTTCACTTTCCACCAAAATCGGAAAGAAGTAAATAGGTAACTAAAACCTTGCAGATATGAACGGAAATCATGAATGAAAATCTATCAAAATTATTTACTTACGTCTGAAAATAAATGATCATCAACCCAATATTATTCAATCAATTTTAGATTTTTTTTTTGAATAAATCCACTTATTTCATAATTTTGTCATCCTCATAAAAATCCAAGTAAATCAAGCCTCTTACTTTTTTAATGAATTCACTTCCAAACGGAAAAGCCTTTATTGCAATAAAAAGTGAAAAATGGAAGAAAAAGTTTCAAAAGTTGCAAAATTGTGTTTAATTTTGATAACATGAATTACTTACGCTTTCATTACCAACAATCACAATTATTGAGTAGATGCGGAGATGTCTCAAGTGGCCCCAAATTTTTTTTGCGCATTTCCAGTTCATATGATGAACTGGGAAATGGGACATCGCAGTTTTTTTTTTTGCACGAACTCATTTTCCCCACTTAAGTATATTACTTGGAAATAGTAAGTCAACTTTTGCGAGTCAGATGAGTTCGAAAAGTGAAACTCTGGATTTTTTGTTAAAAGATAATAAAATTAATAAAAATAACTAAAAGATTTTTGGGGCGAATTGAGACGTTCCCAATAAACAATTTTCAATTAAAAATTATTTTGAATAAGCCATCTATTACAATTTTTCTCATTTTCTCAGGAGAAAATTATATTTCCCATTTGCAAATAAATTCTTGAAAAGTTACGAAACATCTCATCCATGGAAGTTTGATTTCATCTTCATCAAAAAACGATATATCACGACACGACACAGCCATCCATACATGATTAAGACTTTTATTTGTCCATCTCTATCGTCACATTATGAGAAACATGCTTTGAATCAATTGAATTTGATTATGTTTTTCAATAAAAGCACCTTTTACCTTTTTCACATTACATTATGCGATGACGCGTGTAAGTCTTCCCTTTTGTACGTGCTTGAGTGGTAAGTGTAGCTCAAACTTTCCTCGGATTTTTTTTTGGAAATGTACAAAGCAAATTAAAAAAAAGCTCTTACATTCTACTTTACTCTGCTCGTGTGAAGTGTGGATCGGTGGTAGGGAGGGTAAGGGAAAGGAAAGGAAGATGTGTGAGTAACTATAGGATTTCCACCTTTACAATAAAGACGTATAGAAACATCTTATTACTTTGTCGCGTTTAGGAGGATCAAGTAGCAATATCAACACAGCAACAGGATGATTATTATGATTATAAAAAACATCGTCATTTCCCATTTCTATTGTACTTACTTTTGATCTCTATCGGTCGGTATACATCTTTACAAGCACGCGTACATACATAATTGGTTGGAGATGACAATAATAAGGCTTCTGAACACGAACTGTGATTGTGATTGTGATTCTCTCCCTCTTGTTGGAAAACAACCTTTCCAACTTCCAACACCGACAAATAATAATAAAAAAGGAGGAAAGTATATAGGACGTAGGATGAAAATGAAATGAAAATCCCCAGCTTCTAAGTACTTCCATAAGTACATAGGTACATTGAATCGATGATAGCATTAGCGATAGCCTCTCTTTGATACAATTTTCTTTAAAAACGTGTAGAAATGTATATGAAGAGAAATGATCTTTTAAAACCTGGATTGGTTCTGGTTCTGGTATGATCCTGGCTCTCGCTCTGGTTCTGGTTCAACGTACTTAAAAACGCTGAAGGTGAATTCAATATCTTTGATTTGATGTCATCGTAATAATCTTAATACTTCCGTAATGCAGTGTAAGCCCCTTGCCTATTAAGAAGCGCTACAGCTACAGGAGAAATTCAATATCTTTCTCTTTTGTACAATACTTTTTTGTATAATGATAAAACTTACATAAATGAGTGATGTGATAAAAGAATGTTTTTTGAGATATGCGACATGTACATAATAATAATAATAGCTTTTATGCTACAATGAGAATCGAGGCTTTCAGAAATTACTTTATGGAAACCTATGAAAAGAGTGAAAGGTAAGGGGGAAAAAGAGAAATACCTGGTTTCCCTTTTCCCGTCCAGAATACACGCTGGAAAAGATTGTTTTTGGAGTGAGTTGAGTGTGACACTTGTACCATGAATTACACATGTCATCAAATGGAATAACTTTATGGCAACCTACGAAAGGGGAAAGGTAAGTGGGGAAAAAATGAATGCGTGGGAGACGGTTAGGCCCGGGATCCGTGATTCATGTACGCTGAAAAAAATGGCAAAAAATGCCAAACCATTTTTGGAGTGAGTTGAATGGGACACTCATTCCATATTACTTTTAATTTGATTAGCGCCTTTTCACATCAAATGTAACTTCCTATTTCCCACTTTTAGACAATTTTTTTCCCTGGAAGAAATTATTTCCCAGTGGGATGGGAATCCTTTAAAACCTGTGAAACTTCTTCCTCATTTAGAGAAATGAGTAAGCTCTTTAACATTTTGACATTATTTACCTACTCATATTAAATAGGGAGAATGAGCAGGGATTCGGAAGTCTCCGATCGCTAATTCAATTGGTTTTGAGCTACTTCGTATGACCTCGATAAAAAAAGGTGTATAGTGTGATAAACCTGGGAAAGAAGAGATGTGATAAAAGGATGCTTTGGTTTGAGTGGTCCTGGTGATCTCGATGTTTTCCATCATACATACTTTATTCCATGCTCTCCCCTCATGCACACTCAGATACCTATTTTTTGTACCCTGTTGCTTTCCTCCTCCTGCTACTTAGCTAAAGGAAGTGAGCATAATCTTTCTCCTCGCTTTCCAATATAATCGAGTTTGTCCTCAGAGCTTCATACGAGTGTGAGCATTGTCGCGCGGGCAAGTGAGCTAGCGAGTGTCCCTAGTCGAATAAAAAAAAGCAGAGTTCAAGTTGCCATCTCTTTGTTTAACAATAAGATACCTGCACGTTTTCGAAAGACGAAATAAAAAGTGCTCATCATCGTCATTAAGACAATTGTTTCCTGGTGTTTGTGCTGTCACTAGATCTGCAAACGACTTTTCTGTGCTCCCATCTTAGTTTGTAAGAAAAGACAGAACTAAAGTTGGCGTTTCTTCACTCCGTCACTTTCACAAAAAAAAAAAAAACAAAAAAACAAAAAAACAAAACAAAACAAAAAACAAAAAACCTTTTACCTTTTCGAATTAAAAAATACAAACTGTTTCTGCCGTTGCGTGTATTTGTGTTGAGTTTGTGGTGTCATTAATTCTTCAAAGAACTTTTTTGGTTTTGGTACTCTCATTTTTATCTATTGATCAGGACGACTTTCCCTGCATAATTATTAATTACAAACAGGCCATTAATTATTTATTAATGAATCAATTTTTTATCTTCATATTTTACATAAAACGTTTTTTTATTTCCCAATTCATTCTCACGAAATCCTAACCTGAAAATAAATTCGATTTCGTTTACTTTTTTAATCTGTGAAAAATGTGTCGATGAAAACTTAGACTTACTTCGAGTGAAAATTAAAAAAAAAATGATCCAGTGTAGTTTTGGGAAGGAAGTGAAAAAGAATTTCGTTTTTTAACTCTTCATGTTCCGGAGCGGAGAAAGTGAAAGCAAGGATCACACCATTTTCCCTTTCATCGTGATCAGAACGGGGATGCCGTTTTGGGGCGAAGTGAGACTCTTCCACCGCACCGCACCACGTAAAGTATTAAAAAAAAATTTTCCTCAATGGTTATACAGTGGACTCTCTCTATAATTGCACCCCAAGTGGAGTCAATATTATGGCAATTATAAGGAAAAGCAATAGCGCAGAGAGTCTCCCTATAATTGCACTTAACAATTATAAAGAGGTTTCTACCATATGATTACCGGTCTTACA
>JAHZMX010000266.1:0-16119 GCA_027743895.1 Seira musarum
GTTTGTACTTCCTACGTTTTTGTATTTAAATAAATTTAGATGTCAGTTTCAGCGCGCAAAATATACCACCAATTCATGTGCCGTTACATAAGAATTTGTCTCCCAAACTTTCTCTTACATGAAGGAAATATGGCACTTATTGTAATGGACTTTGATAGGTATATACCAGACAGAGAAGTTGGTCGTAGCAAAAAAGAGACGACAAGTCATTTTTTTCTCAATGATGTGCTCCACCCGGAAAATCCACTTTGTTTTTCTGCAAACGTCAAGACTGAAATGAATAATCATGGATCAATTGATAATGATCTAAATTGCTGATGACAAGCAAAATATGTTTTTGTGCAAGTCTCTGAAGAATGACTCAGTGACGTCTCTGTGCTAAAATTGTTCGCAGAAATGGATACGGATGATCCATGCGTCTTACACGAGAACTGGAATTACCTTAATCATAAATACGCGTGACAGGAGAAGGTCAAGTTGATACAAAGCCAACAACCAGGATTTTACCAAGCGTCTAACATTTTTAATCCTCCTCTTCTTCTTCATACTATTATCATGATATGATCGTTTTACCTATCAATACGCGAACTTACCGATAATTCCAAGTGGAGAGGGTAATAAATTTTTTTCCATTATATATTACATCATTTACTATTAAGGGTGGAATTCTATTAGCTTTAAGTTTTAACATACCTAAGTAAGAAGCACGCATTCATCTTACCTCAGAAGATTTATTATGAAATATTACTTTATCCTCAACCCACACAGAGATAAGGCGTGGAGTATAGTATCTTCTTGAGATTAGTCCTTGTTGACAATAAGACACGCATGGAAGGGAGTTGTGTGGCTTCTTTCAAAGTAAAAAGTGCACACGGGAGCTTTACGACGAATGATGCGTTTGACGTAATCTCTTATGGGCCGAATAAGGCAAAATTACATTATCATTTAATTGATAGGCATTATTATTTCTAAGATGACGATGTCTTTTCCTTTTAACTTTCCATACGAAGTATTTCATTTATGCTCATCGATTCAATCATCAACCAGTTTCTGCACATTATTTAATTTAAGTTGAACAATATTGCCTGATTGAATTACTTTCTTAAAGGAGGTTGCCGAATGAATTTGTTGACGTCTTTATTATTCATTGTGCGAGATCAAATTGCCTTATGCAGTTTTAAATGCATATCAGGTTTGATAAACAACTATTTCAAAAGCTCTTAGCCATTTACAAATTGGTTGTGATGTAAACAATCACTTATGCTATTTAGGCAATTTAAATGAACACTTGTATTTTCAGACGTCTATAGTTCATCGTAAAGTATGCGTAGAAAACAATTTTCGATCAGAACAAGCACGATTTTTCATGCATGCTTACTTGCTCACAACAAAAATTGTTTTATGGTTATGAACGCATAAATAAATACGGCCACTTGAGCCGTTCCACCACGAAACTGGCATGATGACAGTAAAAATTGTCAGGCTGAAAAAACATTCCCGAATTCCCCCCATCCAGTTTAACTGCATTATTGCATGCAGAAATAAATTTGCAAATGCAAATGAAAAAGTTAGCCTGGAGAGAGCCACTTTAAAAACAATTTTATGACTTTGCATGTGTTTGCTACGGCTGCCAATCTGAGTTTGTCTGTACTCTGTGCATCATGGTTGCATGTGATGTGGCTGTGTGGTGGAGGAAGTCATGCCATGTTTTCATATCGACACTTCTCTCTTCCTCTATTTTTTCCTACTTTTCCGTAAATTGCTCTTTTCAGCTGCAGCTGCGACTTGTGGCATTGAGTGGAATCCTTCGTTTTCGCACGCTACTTACATACCACCGTGCTCACTGTCGGAGTTTGGTACGCATACAAATCATTCAAACTCTATCAAATCGGCTGGAAAATAGGTTTTCCTTTTTTTGAAGACATTAGAATCGAGATGGTTGTGTACACGCTAACAAAATACGGGATCGTACCCAATTAACCTTTTGATGATGTACATATTGATGTACACCTATGAAACAAGTGGCACTGTGTATTATCCATGAGTTCATGACTCTTAATTTATGCCGCATTTCCCTTCTACAGTCACTTTCAATCTTTTGTTATTTAAGGATACTGATATTTGATAAAAAGGAAGTTTTTGGAAGGTTTTTAAAAAACTGAAACGGAGCACTCTTTTACGAAATAAATTATTACACGTCTCGGCCTTTTATTTTCGAGTGAGTAATATAACTGACTGCTGTGCATATCCAAAAATCTCTTGCTGTGTGTTCCCTCATAAAAAGGATTATCAGTTCATATTTTACTTTGAAGTGACAGTTAGTTTGGGATGAATGCTTGCTAGTCAAAAGAGATATTTTACAAATTCTGATCTGATACAACTGTGTAAACCGAAGCTCATCCTTTGTTGTTGTTCCCAGCAATGTTTTCATAAAAACGAAAATCAAGCTTTCCTAGTTTCCTCTACTTTGCATTTCCTCTTTGTTTATCACATCTCCTACTCTTGAGCTTAAAAAGTCCTTAAAGAGTTGTGTGTGGTAGGCGTGTGCCAAATGATGGTAGCACTATGAAAGTATCACATCACATCTTCGTCACTCCTTATTAATTCAAGAATGTGGAAATTCCGGTTGTATTTACTATCATCATTATAGAGAAATAAGAGAATTGATCCCCTCTCACGTGCATGTTTAATGTTCGGATTCGTTTTAAAAACACGTATATTTTATGAACGCAATGACAAGATCATATCCTAATGAATATTGTATGCATCATGTCAACTCAATCCCTCCTCTCATCGACACTGTCGTAGAGAGACAGACAGTCTTTCAGGGCGTGGGCGATGACTTTTATTCATTTTTCTTATTGCATCCGGAAGCCGCATCATTCTAGATCCGTAATATTTCTGGTTCCTTTTAGCAAAATGATTGTAAAGCAGGAACCTCGTAAACAGCTCAATAAACAAGAGATCTTCATTTTCTTTTGGCAAATATGATAGCAATAACGTAATTTTTCCTTGACGAAACTCTGTATTCTTATCTTGGTGTCATTGCCGTTAAAACTAAAACAGTCCTCGTAAAATTGAGTTTCTTCGTTGTAAAAAGCAAACTGAAAAAACTCTAGCCCTACTTAACTCCTTCTTGTAAGAACATTGAGGAAAAAGATCAAAACTTATAGTAGGATGAAGATAAAAGCAAACAGAGAAAATGGGAATGGGCTGTGTAAGAAAACAAAGAAAAAATGAAGCCTTTTGTGACATATAACAAAAAACTAATCCTTATACGGACCGAACAAAGTTTATTTGACCACATCACCAAAGCAGTGTGCACAGGAGATAGAAGAAAAAGAGGATGAAGATGGTCTAATCTAGCTAACTAAAAAAACTAAAAGAGGATAATGAAATCCGACATTTCTCAAGTATTGTATTGTTTTTAAGAGGATGTAACATCTAGATTTTAGAGAGGAGGCTATGGATTTCTCTTCCATCTGCAGAGAAAAAGATCTGGTTCGAGTATACTTTGGATAAAGAAAATGAAAGTTTCGCTTACAGAACCACGTTTGCACTTTGCCTCAACGATGCGTATCTATTATAGTGTCAGTTTATTTAGGATGCTGAGTACTTTTGTAGTATTTACGGAAATTAAAGAATTCATGAAGAATGTATGAGTTTATCCATGATCTCTAATTCTTCAAAAAAAATGACAAAGGGGCTCATTTTTCTTCCTTATTTAGCGGCGTATCCGCTCCCGTTTCAGGTTCCGTTTCAGTTCCAACTCTGACTTTTTCTGATAAATATTATGCAACAGTCCGCGTTTAAAAACCGACTTCATGTCTCGCTTTTTCCTCAGCAACGTCTTTGAAAAACAGAAATGGATAGAATGAGAGAAAAACTTTTCCCATTAGCAAATAATCATGCTTTTTTATGTTAGGCTTATTGCCTTTGAGATACATAAAATTTATACTTGATGCATTCATCAGTTAATATCACATCTTCTATTTTCCCGTACAATTAAGTTTCTAGTACTTTCACTCGGCTTGGTTTTCAATCCCTGTAATAAAATACATCTAACAATAATCGGCTTTTCCGCTGTGCACGAGGCAAAAAAACGTTCTTCAGAGTCACAACTTAAAAAAATTATGTGTTTAATACACGAACTTGAAGAGGAGAATGAGGATCAAAGCATATAGTACTAGACATGGACATTTCGATTTTTTAAAAAATACAAAAAATGCCTTCTATGTATGGATACATAAATGCTTTTGAGAAGCTACAAACGGCAATAGGCTAGTAAAAAAACTCCCTTTTATGAACTGATTAAATGCTTGAAGGAAACAGTGAAACCAGTAAAAGATAAAGAGAGCTGAAGTCGTAAAACGTGCTCGTTTTTACGGTGTTGCACCAAGTGAAAAATAATATTCAAGCACACATCACATCACATCATTTTTTAGAATATTATTGCTTCCTAAGATCTTACTGCATCAACTTCTTTTTCGCTGGCTATTCATAAAATGGAAATAAAAATACGATCAAGTTTCTATCTCTGTGTTGAGAAGTGAACGAATTTTTGCAAGCGCATTGTACAGGAGCCCGCAAAAAATATGGTTTTACGATGCCGACTTTGTCATTGATGGCGGTTTGAATGACGTGTCGTATATTACGCCACCTTGAGATGGCAAAACATGCTTCATTTAATGTCTAGATTAGGTTATGCACAAAGCAAACGGAGTTTTTGCACTAATGTTATGTATTTTTTTCAAAGTGCAATTCTTGGTGATTAAGATTAAATAGTCACAAGCTTGTTCATCGAAAAACTCCTACTACATGTAGGTCATAGTCATAGTCTTATGCGTGGTAAACATGCTTCCGCTAATTTATCACAAACATATCCTCGAGACCGTGACATAGTAGAATATTGGCATCTGTTTCTTACACGGTTCAATCAATGTACATACAAATAACTGCAGCGGAAAATGTTTTACTTGCATATTGTGAAACTTAGATTACGTGCTCTATGTCACTGTTTTAAGATGCACTTTAGCGATGGAAATAAAGGCAGAAAAAATGTTTTATGGTGTGATAAGTGAAATCTATAAAGTTTCAATGACTTTTCGTAGATTCAGCAAAAAGTTGTGGGCAAAGTTTTAAATAACCTGTACCTACGAAGCTGAACAAATATTTTATTCGTTTTAAGGAGAAATATATTAGACAAATACTATTT
Source organism: Seira musarum (assembly GCA_027743895.1). Lineage (NCBI taxonomy): Eukaryota > Metazoa > Arthropoda > Collembola > Entomobryomorpha > Entomobryidae > Seira > Seira musarum. The sequence continues at coordinate 5,216 of JAHZMX010000266.1, forward strand.
TTGTTTAATATGCTATCGAGTGCCTTTTCTTTAAAAAAAATAATTGGACAATACATATTTGGTAATTCTCTTTGAGTAGACACGCGCTGCAGTGTAGGCCCAATTTTAAGGGCATACAAATTGTTAAGTCGATTTCTGTGTGGGAGTCAAAGTATGCCCGACTAGATTTGTATGATCAAGTAAAGATATGTACATGTTTGATAGCACACTAACTTTCCTCAGAAAAATAGTTTTGCAAGAAGATTAAGTAAATGTTGTTGACTTGTTGATCCAAATCTAGAAATTTACGAATGAACTACATAGGTAGAAAGTACAAAATGATAGGGAAGACGTAACTTTTTTGTCTGTCATTTAGATTTCCTAATTCCCTTGCCTCTATAGATGTATGTAGTAGACTGTTCAAATTACTTTGGGACAAACAACTTCAAAACTTTGATTCAGTTATTCCTAACTCAGGTCATTAGCTTTTCCCTTCCATCTTTGATTTCTACATGCTGGGATGTAATCCATCACTTGAAATTGGAAGGTGGAACGACGACTTCGATGGAATTGTCGGTAGAAATACATCAATCGTTAAGCCTATATATTTTCTCTCATTAGTCTAAAGCGCGCACTCTGCCTACAAATCACTCATTGACATTATTGCTAAAAAGCTTTCGATCATACTCATCTTATGGCTTTTAGAATTGAAAAAATATAAACTTTTTGCGCTTTCATTTATTCACCTAACAATTTTTGTTGTTTCCTCAAAAAGTTTTAGTTTGCATGCTTAACAAACAAACTCATGTACATATGTATGTATATGCGGGATAGGAAAATGTTTAGTCGAACAAATGAACAGACCGAGGAACGGTTTGTGGCGGTTTCATGTTCTCCAAAATCTCACTGATCATTCTAAAGATCCCTATTTCACATAACATCCTAGTAATTCTGCAATTGCAATTCCTTCAAAATTAATTTTTGTATGTATTCTTGTGTGCAAATCCCGAATTTAGAAATTGTTTCTGTTCAAAAATTCGGGTGATAACCATTTACGTAAAACCACAGATTTCATTTTCCCTCAAAATAAAGTTTCCAGAACGAAAAGACATGTCCCCATACATTTGGCTGGTACTCCTCCCCATGGGAAAACATAATGACATTACATTACGCATGATACCAAACCTGTCATCATGAATAGTGCTCAAAAGAGCTCAGATTTTTGTAAGTATATTACGCTCTGTTTTGTTATCCGAAGCAGTCAATTTGCGGTAGCACAAGTTGAGAAAAACACGAACGAGCTTGTTCGTGGCAGCAATGTCAAACCATCGTATATCAGAGTCTGGTAAAAATATTGGTGAAAGGTTCGGGTGAAGTCAGAAGTCACATAATTTGTCCCTGCTATCATCATTTCAAAGCATCACGTATTTCACGTACATTGAACCTGTACAAAAAAAAGGACGAGTTTCTAGATGTTCGGATCTCACGCATGTTGGGAGCATGATTAGCTTCGTTCATTTCACCCCAGTGTTAGACGAGAGAAAAATATTGTGTTGTTCTGAGTGTTTTTGACACGCATATTCGTCAACTCGGACAGAGAACAATTTTCGTTGAAAACTTTAAAAATAGGTTTAATTATGGCTGAATTTCTTATTCTCCAAGTTATTAGCATCCATGTCTTAATAATTCAAGGTATATTACAAACGTTCCCCATCGCGTAAATTTTTTTTTAGGTTGGTTGTAAAATACAGAGGCAGGATGACAGTTTCATGAGACGACAGGATCGGAGTTTCTTTTTCTTTTCGTTGAATTACAAAGAGCTGTTAAGAAACACTGTCGCATTATATTTTAAAGATCACATAAAACTGATACGGTTTGCATACAAAATTGGATGGTGACACTTACAAGTTGACAGAAACACTATTATTATTCAGATTTGATACCTACTTCAAAGCTTATTGATAGTCTGGGCAAATTTTCTTTCAGATGGAACCATGAATAATAGATCTTTGAACATAGTTTGATATCCAACTTTCTCTTGAAATCATGTTCTTTTACTTCGTCAGACGACAAGGAGCAGTCTTGTTGAATACCTTGAGCGTGGCATGACTCTCGCTTGCATAACTCATCTCAACTTCCATGTATGCATCTTTTCATAATGGCTCTAAGAACATTCTACTCCGACCGACCAAAAAGGTTATCCAAAACAGGTCGGCTTGTGCAGAAATATTTTTAGAATGGTAAAGAGGTGCACCTATGAATTCATATTTTAGATTATGGAAATGACATATGACCCCCCTCGTTTGTATCAGAGTTTCAATCATGCTTTTTCTTTACAAGAAAAGTAAAAGTAGAAATGCTGACAAAGCCTGTACGGAGCCTCGCACCTACTCAGAATATTTTAGCAGTTATGAGATCTAATGCTTGTTTGATAAATATGAATACCAAAGGTTTAAGTGTTTGTGAGCACCGACGACATGACAAGAAGTTTTGGGGGCAAAATGATCTATCCGCTTTCATCCCAAGATGGAATATTACGTACAGTATGGGACGTTTTGGCAAAAACTTTGGAAATTAAACCTGTCATTTATATTCTTTGATTCGGGAACGTAAAGCTGGACTTGACGGATATTTAACAAATACTAAATACGTATGAATGAAAATAGAAGTTGAAAGGGCGACACATGCACTTTCCATTTTGGTAGAATAAATTTTTCTTACTCCATTAGCTCCCTGTCTGTTTTTCTTCATAAGTGAAACTTTGACCGCATGTGCTTTCAGGCAAACGCCAGAACTTTCTCTGATAATTTCATTCTCGTCTTATTTGATGTGACACTTTCAAGAATGTAGCTAAATCCATCTCATATAAAACAGGAAAACGAAGTGACGTACGACTCGTGGGAGAATACGAAAACTGTCTAATAAAATGGGCATCTGCTTTGTAACAAAGCGCTTTCAAATTGACGCCACATTAAGACCTTGAGAACTCTCTTTTCTTAAATGTATGGCCTACGGCTGCCGGGTACTTTCCGTTCCAAGGAATATTAAAATGTTTCTGGAAAGCAGAATCGTCGAATGTAATAATACTAATATATTTGTCATATTGAAGAACATAGTAGGCGAAAATATATACTCTAAAACGGTCATTAGCACTTTAGCATATTCACATGTAAAGTCAGACCAAAACCACATGGTACTCTGTCTCTTCCTCTTGGAGCGTGCTATCCTCTGCAAGTGGTTTTCATTAAATGAGAGCTTGTATCATGCCAGTCAGCTCGTCGAAAAGTTTGGCAACCCAAGCATTAATTACATTTACATGTAATTAGTGCAGTGCAAACTTTGAGGATCTACTTTTTTTATACTTATATCAATGTCTAACAAGGCATCAGTCTGATTACTGATTACATCACTGATTGAGTTTCCATCATATTATATTTACAGTTCTTGCAGACAGAAGAAATCTTCACAAGTTCACGAATAAATTTGTCACGATCAGTGCATTACAACTTTTCGTTTGTTTAGTGAATAAATGAAAACGCAAATAAAAAAAACATTATACGCATGTATATGCATTTCTAATTCATAAACGCGTAATATTATTCAAAACGTGTAGGAGAGTAACATGAGTGGAACATTGGAACAATGACAAGAAGCACAATAAATTCTTAGAACTGTCTACGTCTGTTTGAACGAGTTTCCCTCTGCCTCCCATGCTTTGTTTGAGTTTTAAACTATCCTCCCCAAAAATAAAAAGATTCCTGTTAGCAAACACGACCACTGAAGCAAAAATCCTTTATCAACTTGTCGAGTCTTTATTACACACAACTCTTTGGATATGTTACAGCCATGTCATTAAACAGTCCACTCCAGAATGTTCTCAAAAGCAAATTGTTCTCAATTTAATAAAGGATCGAATTTGTCGACTGAGAGTCGAGTCGAGTCGCGGTAAATTTGCTAATGCCAAAGGAAATATTTGAACTTTAAGTTAAAACAAATTGAAGGCTTTCAAAGGACAGGCTTGAAATATGAGAATTAATGCGCTCCAGCTCAGCCAGTCTCATTAAATATTCGGAAACTTGGTCGTACATTCAAATTAAATTGATATCATTGCGTACAAAACAAATAGGTATAGTGTATGCCTTTGTCGTTACAATATTGCTCATGGTATATCAACGTGATTTTGCAATGTCTCAATTACATCAACCGTTCCAGCACACCCCGAAGGAAACAATACTTTTGTGTACAAACTAAGTCTATTAAAGTATGAAAATGAAAGCAAAATCCTAAATATATTGTAGGGAAAAAGCTACAAAAACTTGAAGGCAGGCCCTGAAAGCATTCCTACATTCTTCATGCGAGTAATTGTTCCATGATATTATTTGATACGATACTATCATCAGAGATAAGATGTTGATGTACACTACAAGACCAAATAAATCCGATAGTGGTAGTATGAACAGAAACAAAATGCTGGAGCAGAAACTAAAAAAGCTTATTGCTTTTCAAATGTCTCCAGTTTCCCCCATTCCCTCATCGTCATCTGCAAACAGACTTTTACGCTGGTAGAGCATACTTACATCGGCTCTCTGAAGAAATGTGATCCGCCAAGGAAATAATATTGTTGTGAAATGAAAGACAAGGGGAAAAATAAAAAAGCAGGAAGGAGAAAACAGTTTAGCTGAATCTTACATATAACCTCGTAATAGGGACGACAGAGTGACAAGACAAGAATGGATAGTTTCTAATAGTACTGTGCTGTATTTGTACTGAATTGAAGAATTCCTTTTCTTTTGTCGCTTACTTCTTCTTTTCTTCATCCTTATCTTTCGATTTGACAATTCCTTCCTAGAATAACAAAATTGAGGGAAAATATGCGGAATGCTGTTATTAAAATAAACTTTTTAGAATACAGTCTTGTTAGAGTGATAGACAAGTATGATACAAAATTATGAAAAGGAGGAGAGAGCTTATCAAATCAGGATACACTATTACGATGATGACTACATCCTGCGTTTCTCATTTGGACACGCTCCATGACTGCTTTAGCGTAAAATTGTAATTTGATATGAGGCGTCGTCGACATCGGAACTGATGGGATTTTTATTGTTATGGCTAAGATACAATCACTGCCTCGACGAATTTAGATTGGTAAAAGACGGAAGGAAGAGGAAGGGTCTTGGAAATACTGTTGTATCAACACAATCCTGACCGTTCCCAAAGTTGCCATCCATTTATATTTTACGCGCATTCATGGAGACGAAAGGAAATGGGAAGTTACAGACATCTTGACTCATTTTGCTATTGTTGTCAATTCATTGTCAATCTGTGCCAATTCGTTTGCAGTCATAAAAAATAGGAAATCGTTTTGAAAAATTATTTCTTTGTGACCGTTCAAATGGCATTTGGTACTTCAGGACTATTTCCGGCAGATTATAAGTTCGCTCACGTTTTTACGTAACTACTAACCTTAAAAGTTTTGAAAGCTGACGTTGGCACACATGTTCTCTAATTAGTTCAGCAAGCATGGCATTCCATTCGAAATATCGCAAAGTTTTAATCGAATGAGTCAAGAAGAAGTTTACACTTGCTAGAAAAGAGTGGAATGACTGCATACTTAATACTCATACCTACTTTTTCTGCCAACTTTTTTAAGCTTATAGACTGGACGAAAGTGAAACTCAATTGACCTTTTGAGCTCACATATTGCACACATCACTGCCGTTGCCATTGCATATCATATTGGTATTCTTTGTTACCACCCCATTCATTCAGGGTTTTAAGACGTACACCAATGACTAATTTGGGCTTTTAAGTGTTCGACGTAACTCCATGATAAAAGCGATTACTATAAAAAAAACTTTATTTTCGCTCAATAGTAGGATCGAGTTTCACAGATACTTTCACTACTTCAAATACTACCAATCTACTGGCATAGGCAGTTTGAGTTTAGTTTTTTCATGCAGGCGCAAGAGTTACATGTTACATTACTTCTAAATGGATTTTTTTTCACATAGGCCATTCGAAAAAGGGAAACCTATAAATTTTATGTTCCTTGCATCTTTATTGCTCTCAGAAATATGTCCGTTCGTTTTAGTTACTCTTTTTTGTGGCTGGTTGTTTTTCTCAGTATTCTTTGTTACCACCCCATTCATTCAGGGTTTTAAGACGTACACCAATGACTAATTTGGGCTTTTAAGTGTTCGACGTAACTCCATGATAAAAGCGATTACTATAAAAAAAAACTTTATTTTCGCTCAATGGTAGGATCGAGTTTCACAGATACTTTCACTACTTCAATACTACCAATTTACTGGCATTGGCAGTTTGAGTTTAGTTTTTCATGCAGGCGCAAGAGTTACATGTTACATTACTTCTAAATGGATTTTTTTTTTTCACATAGGCCATTCGAAAAAGGGAAACCTATAAATTTTATGTTCCTTGCATCTTTATTGCTCTCAGAAATATGTCCGTGTGTTTAGTTACTCTTTTTTGTGACTGGTTGTTTTTCTCAACGACAAAGCAGAGGGTGTTTAAATGTGCATACAGAGAGCAAAAGATCATTTTGATGCCATCAAAATAAACGACGAGTTTTGCCATTGTATCATTGGATAACTACTACTGCTCCGCTGAAAAGATAAATTTTGTATTTACTTCACGTCACCCTAACCCTTTAAAACCTGCTCCGTATTGAAATAATGATGATGATGATGGTGATATAGCATTTCATTGTAACGGGTAACGAGAGTAGATTGACTGACAATCTCCAGATTATAATCAAGGTTTTATGTGGAGCTCGTCTTTGTTCCTCTTTGTGGGAGGAAATCCATAGAAATCCTGTGAAAATTCGCAATAGGACACTGAAATGGCTTTCTTTTGTACTAAATGCTTTTGATTTTAACTATCATGATCATGATCTACTGAAATAATAGAGATTATCAACTTCGTATTTTTCATTAAGCGAGCATCTGTTCCTTTAGTTCCATCCATCCACAACCACAACCAATACCAACATTATTTTATTTTGACTTATTTTTTATGTAAGGATCACACTTCCTTTATCATAGAGCGTAGATGTGTTCAGACCGCAAGGCAACAACGCAGAGAAGAGCCCATACTTTATTATCATGTTGTGTTCTTAGAAGGAAAATAAAAATTAAATTTATTACGAGCGTAACACATTTTGACTCCGATTAACAAGAAAAATGAGTTTGATTTATGATCATGTTTGATGTAAAAGAAGAAGCGAGTGAACACGCAAGGCAAACAAACATCGTCATAAAATCATGGCAAGAGTATTTAAATGTGATTACGGAAGGCCAAGAGTGCCATAATCGGAAATTCAATTTATAATAGTATCACATATCCGCACCGACCGAAAACATTTCTTGGCCGCATACTGTGTTGCTATAACCGATGCAGAAGTGCAAAGAAGGCGCGATCGTTTTTTTGTGCTCCGTAGTCAGTTTTATGTATTTTTAATTAAAGTTAAAACCATTAAATCTTCTGTTGCAGTCCTGTTCAAAATGCTAAAACGTGAAAGTTAGTGATTGTCAGGAGGCCTGAAATCCCACTTAAATTTATGGTTCGCGGATTGCGTATGACAATACAACACAACATTTGTGTATTTGGATAAGTAGTTAAGCGTGACGTTCATTCCCTCAGCGGCCAAGTTCATATATTACCAAGTGCATTCATCCACCAGAATTGCGGTTTAAAAGCGAACTTGTAACTGACGTACACTACAATGATGTTACTCACCCTCAAAAGATTTGGTTAGCTGACAACTTTGTCTGTCAGTAAAACTTTCCTCGAAAATCTCTAGCGTGTCACCAGAAATCGAGTTTTGCAATTTTGTACCTAAGTTCAACAATGATTACGAAACAATTGTTTTCATTTTTTNATTACCAAGTGCATTCATCCACCAGAATTGCGGTTTAAAAGCGAACTTGTAACTGACGTACACTACAATGATGTTACTCACCCTCAAAAGATTTGGTTAGCTGACAACTTTGTCTGTCAGTAAAACTTTCCTCGAAAATCTCTAGCGTGTCACCAGAAATCGAGTTTTGCAATTTTGTACCTAAGTTCAACAATGATTACGAAACAATTGTTTTCATTTTTTTAAATTGGCATCTGAATGACGTGCCTGCGTTAGAACATCAATTTCATCATTTCTTCAAGTTCCAAACAAGGAAAACAAGTGTGGAATACAATATGAGTATTTTAGATTACCCGGATTTTTTGTAATTTTTCGCCGAGAATAATAATTTTTTTGTTCGAGTCAGTAAAACACATTCCTGTTCTTACAAAATAGAACATACATTGCATGTTATATGAACAGGAAACGCTGGCTGGCGACGTGAGACCTCAAAACCCGCTAGTAATAAATCCTTGAGAGGATTGGCAAAACTGGAGTGCTGGTTGATTTGAATTTGATTTGAAGGAAAGGAGGATGGCATAAGAGATCAGGAAAATGTTTTGAAAGAAAAACCTGGAAGAAGAACAGGGCTTATCAAATGATGAAGGATTTTGCCGGAAGGCTGATAAAACAATACAATACACTAGCAAGGCTTCCCTTGGATGAGTGAAAATGTGTGTGTGTATGCGGTGGCATGTTATTGTCGAGTGAAATAGGTTTCTGTGTACTTTGTTACCTAATTTAATCTTTGGGGGCATTCTTCTTCTCCTTTACATTCTTCCGTTCCGTATGTATTGCAGAAGAGGAAGAGGCATTACCGGATATACGGGTTTTATGATCGGTATTGATGTCTTCACTTTTCATTTCTTTTGAAGTCTACCATACATAAGGCAACAAAAACGCAACAGTGTGTCGACCCAACCATTGAGTGCCAGAGGAAGAAGTGTGCAGCAGTTTCTCGTCCCATCATCACCACTTCCACAATTACAAAACCATCGCATCAGGCTTTGTTATTTCCAGCTGGTGATGTTTCTTTGTAAAGACAGAGCCTGAATTACTATTATCTTTTGGCGTGAAGAGAAAAAGGAAAACGGTAATCAGAATGACCTGTGAGCCTCATTCCAATCAAAATTCGGATCGTGCATCGTATGAAGAGCGAATCGCAAAGCAGAATGCTACACTTCACGAAAAGTACAGAGAATGCTTGGAATCTCTTGTTCTGCAGACACCCAAAGAGGGTAAGTAGAAGATTAGAAAAAAATAATACTTTTGCTTAGTACATCTCGACATGAAATTATACCATATCCTAATAGATCAAGTTAAAAAGCACTTGTGAGAGTTTGCAGGATTTATGTCTATAATTATTTTTTCATCTCATATTTCGCTAAACTTTCTCAATGATATAAGCGTGGAACTGAACGCGAGTTTTCGAGTACTATTATTATTACCTACTAATTTTAATTTTATTATGTCACATTTCTGTGACGGTTTCATTACGTGAAAAGTCATTTTTGTCGATGATGATGATGTTGATGATGATGATGAAATGATAATAAAAAATCTCATTGTGCGATTTGTTATTTTTTTAGGTTATTGCGATGGCACATGGGATGGTGGGATTTGTTGGGATCAAGTACCAGCGGGAAGGCTTGCTTCTATTCCTTGTCCAGACTATATTGACGGTTTTCACACTGAGGTATTGTTTGCACTTTTATTTCCAGTCTAAATTCGTTGTGCTTGCATGCCAAGGAAACGGAGGTTTTAAATTCAACAACTTTATTGCAATATATGAAACTAAAGAAATGGAATCGGAAGTCACGGCACCACGCAAAATAGTGGTTAAGTAGATTCATAATATGCACTATACTGATAATGTTCTGATTGAGTAGAATAGCTAATCATTTCATGTTCGATTTTCTTAATCTTGCCAAACCTTACCAAAATAATATTTTGAATTAGAATATTTTCAATATAAATATGTACTTCGTCATTTTTTACTTTAAAAAAGTGTTGCGCAAACTGTTTTTGCATTTTAAAAAATGCAAATACTTTTTTTCGACAATTTTATAGGAAAATTTTATGTGAGCATTTGCAAAAAAATTTAATGGGTGTATTGATTATCATTGTTGTTGTTAACATGTTAGAAACAATTATTTTTCGTTTGGTCATAAAAAAGGAAAACATGGTTAAATCTTTACATAAAAGAAATAAGACTTTTATTTCAAGGTTCACGACGACATAAAATTCCGAGCTAAGTGAGAAGAGAAGTATGTATGACATTTGAAACAAAGGGAAAAAGACATTTCGTGTTTTTATAGCTACTTCTTTGCTTGTTGGAAGATCAACGTTACGATTACTTGTAAAGCATCCATCAATCTTAACACCCAGCAGGAAATTAAGACGTAGAAACAGCATTCACAGTTAAAACCAAAAGACATAGACGGAGATAGAAAAAAGGCAATTGTGCTGATTGCCACCGCTAATGAACCGTACGTATTGTCTCAGTCGCCTGCTTGCAGTTGCAGTTGTTACGAAGTTTTGCTACATAAAAATTCTACAAGAATATTTATCTCCTGCTTGAAATGTTGCAAGTCCACTTCTTAAAAATGCTGAATCATTTTAGATGGTACCGTTTTCAAGCAGTGTATTTTCTTTCAATTGAGAAAAAGTTGGAAAACTAAATTATTTTTTTTCTCGCATCTCTTGATCTTTGATGTGCTTGTCTTGTGTGAAATGTGCTTCCTCCATAAGCCAATTTTAGCCCAATTCGCACAGATTTTAAAAAATGTTCTTCCTTCGGTTAGGGTTAAATAAATTGTTTTTGCCAAGGCATAAATAGTCTGGTATTGATGATAAGGAAATCCCTTTCATCTCTTTCTACCTAACTTCATTAGACTAAAATGAAGATGGAATAGGAAATCCCTATACTCTTGGTCGGAATTAGTCGCATATTGCTTACAACAGCGAGCATTGATTTTCAATGGTCTGCAGACCATCCATTCATTCA
>JAHZMX010000267.1:0-14207 GCA_027743895.1 Seira musarum
CACAAATTTGCCAAGGTTGATTCTTGAAAACGTAAAACGTGAAGTTCATACATCACCAAAATCCTACTACACTAATGGCAAAATCTAATAATGCGGATGAATAAATGACCAAAATTTCCGTTGAAAAAAGTCAAATCGAAATGGATGCTTGAATTCTTTCATTAATGCTAGTCTGCCTTGAAGTCTGCACTGTTGGAAGAAATATTTTCCGAAAACCTTTGGAATGCTACAAATGAATCATAATTGATTTAACAGATTCAGCTATTTGAATAGAAAAAAAATGTTGGTTGTTTGGATGGGATGAAACCCTTAAAGTCCCGTAACGAAACAGCTCATTCTTGTTACTCAACATTTCGACTCTGGCTGAAGGCAAAAAATTATGCATTGTTTTATTTCTTTTAAAAAATCGTAATTCACGAAAATGACAGATTATATGTTTTGTTTTCTTTATTGAATTGTACAAAATTCCAAAGGTGTTGGTTTGATGGTGCCAAGAATGATCTCTAGCAAAAAAAAAAATGATGTAAAAATGATTACGAATGTATGAAAGCATCAATCTTTTTCACCTTGATCCCCTCTGATGTCATTTATCATTGTACCCGCGTGTATTTTCAAGCACGAAAACAATATTTTGTCTAGTAATTATCATTAACACTCATATTACCTAGTCGTGTACCTTATTCCGTTGCTTTTTTGCATCGTAATTTGAGAGGTTTTCCTTAATTTTAGAACTAATTTACATGCATTCTCACTCAGTCTAGAAATGAGTGAGAAAAATTATGACTATTTTTGAGGGATTAATCTGAGTCTTTGAATTTTTTCCTGAATGCTAACCAATCCACGAAATTTTTCTTCGATAAATAAACTCATAGGTTGTCGGAACGCTTAAAACTCACGTCCAATTTGTGTTATCCGGTTACATGATATTAAATTATTTTTAGCAACCAATGCCAAAGTCTCTTTTGATCTGTACCTACACAATCATTTCATTTGTTTTGGTTTTGAGTAGACCAAAACCAAAGCTAGCTAAAGCATAGTTTAAGATTAAATTCGTTAGCGAAATGGTGTAATGATTACTGATGATTGGATTGAGGTGTCTGTCTCAAGAGCTCTTTGAGCAAAGTAATCACGTAGAAAAGAACAAATTGTTCGCTCATGAAACAAAGAGTTTTACTTGAGTATTGTCGACTGAGAAAAAGGATTGTAAATCGTGTTGTAATTTTTGTGTGGTTTTATGCTACGCATACGGAAATTGAGACGATGACGACGAGTTACATAAGTAAAAAGGCAAAGGTTCCGAAGAAGAAGACTTGACTTGAGTTGATGATCATCATCATTCCTCGTTTGTTCCTTTTTTTGTGCGTCTCATCGTCATCATCATATCTTCAAAAAAGTCGTTGAGAAACGGCAAGGTTGATGGGTGGATATTTGTTGGCCATTTGGTCGTATTTCATCTGGTGATTTGGAGAGTGCTCAATGAAAAATCTATTTACATAGACACTTATTATCCGTTCCTAACTGTTTTTGTAGGTAAATGTAGAAATATTGGGCTTGAAACTCCTACATTTTTTCTCAAACAGTACCCGTCAAAACCATCATTACGCTATACCGTAAGGAAAACAAAAAATCGATTTTTCCAACTTTTTTTCCTTTCATGAGAATTACAACCGCTCACACATGATAAAAAAATTAAGACGCAGTCAAGTTCTTAATAAAACAGATGAAAACTATTTAAAAGAGTCAATTGGATTGGAGTGTGGTGTGGTGCGCCGTGCTCATTTCGATTATTAGTTCTTTACATAATAAATTCTTTATACAATATTTGATGCGATATTCAAGGTTGATGACCTGATACAGCTTCCTATCTTAACTTTGAACGTAGTGCCAGTGCCAGGCCGGTAAAGACATTATTATGCTATAAGGAAAAAGGGTTTAAGTTTAAGCAAAGGCACGTCTCATCTCATCTGATAAATGACTTTTAAAAAGTTAGCCTTAGGTGTCATTGAAAATTCAGTAAGAGGAAGTAACGTTTTTTAAAAGGCTTTCATTCACAATGCACATTACATCATTATCATGAAACCATCTTTAATCTTCAAATTTTCCAATCTGAATAAGCCATTCTTTAGAACTGTCAAAGTGAAGCATGGGCTTTTGAAATCGTATTTTCTTGCGACTCGTGCTCTTTTATTCACTCCGGCCATTCTTTTTGTTCATTTAAATAACAAGTTAAATTCATTCGTGCTGGCTAAATATAACGAAAAAAAAATTCTCTCAAGAGAAATATTCTTATTCTGACTGGCTTCTTTTTATACTCCCTCTTTGAATGGAAATGCCCGTTATTAAGTTATTTGTATTAAACGATTGAAGTTCAAGNGCACATTACATCATTATCATGAAACCATCTTTAATCTTCAAATTTTCCAATCTGAATAAGCCATTCTTTAGAACTGTCAAAGTGAAGCATGGGCTTTTGAAATCGTATTTTCTTGCGACTCGTGCTCTTTTATTCACTCCGGCCATTCTTTTTGTTCATTTAAATAACAAGTTAAATTCATTCGTGCTGGCTAAATATAACGAAAAAAAAATTCTCTCAAGAGAAATATTCTTATTCTGACTAGCTTCTTTTTATACTCCCTCTTTGAATGGAAATGCCCGTTATTAAGTTATTTGTATTAAACGATTGAAGTTCAAGTGGCGGAGACGCTCCTGATGTAACATTTTGCGAATGTTTATGAAGTGCTCACACCAATGAATGCATTTAACTTATCGTCCGTCATCATTGTTCATTCAAAGGAATCGGCCCGCACATCACATCACTTTAAATTGAACTTNGCGACTCGTGCTCTTTTATTCACTCCGGCCATTCTTTTTGTTCATTTAAATAACAAGTTAAATTCATTCGTGCTGGCTAAATATAACGAAAAAAAAATTCTCTCAAGAGAAATATTCTTATTCTGACTAGCTTCTTTTTATACTCCCTCTTTGAATGGAAATGCCCGTTATTAAGTTATTTGTATTAAACGATTGAAGTTCAAGTGGCGGAGACGCTCCTGATGTAACATTTTGCGAATGTTTATGAAGTGCTCACACCAATGAATGCATTTAACTTATCGTCCGTCATCATTGTTCATTCAAAGGAATCGGCCCGCACATCACATCACTTTAAATTGAACTTTTGAGAGATTAAAAAAATCTTAAGGTTCATACCCCAAACCGAACCGGCATCCATACAATAAGAGTATATGAATGTAAAGTTTAAAAGAATGAAGGATGGATGATAAAAAACAAGAAGGAAGCTCTTTTACCCTTTACTTACTTTCTTGATGCTCTGGTGTGGTGTGTCTGTGTGATTCGTTTCTGTCAATAGTGACAATGGTCCATTTTTCAACATTCCCCATTAAAACCGTTTTTCGCACACTCATTTTTTTTCTTTCGGATATCCAAGTTCTTCTTGAATTAAAAAAGGTTTTTTATACAAATAAATATTTTTTGGCCATCGAATCTCCTGTTTATTCGAAATAAATGAACCGACTGCATAAACCACATCGGATTCACAGATATTTGTTTAAGAATTGCAAGAGGAACTTGAAATGAAAAAAGTTCATCTTTGCTTAACTATCAGTTAAAAAATAGTTTTACCTGTGCGGCGGGCTTGGTCTCACGATTCTCGATTTTATTTCGAAATAAAAATTACATATATATTGGGTTTTAAAAAACGGAAATAAACGACGACGACTAAATTCGACAAAACCTATGATGCTGGGCTAGAGCTTTTACTCAACATTTTTTTTGCAACCTGTTGCTCATTTGAAATGGGTATTAATGATAAAGTAAGTAGCGCTATTGCTTATGTAGGAAATACATGATAGGTGGAAGAAGGATAAATGTCAATTTTAATTGCTACCATTTAATAGTCGGTCAATTTTTAATTACGAGTGGGGGAATATGGTACTTGATGTGCCTATCTGAATTGATCTGTAAAAAAAAGGCAAACGGACATGAAAAGAGTAAACAAAACAACATGCTTTGTGGAGTGAACAAAGTAAAATCATTGCTTTGCTTTGCATGCACAATGCACGCACATTCACTCATTGTCAGCCAACTCCATTTGATTTTTGATAGATGCATTCTGTATTCATGGATCTGATTTCACGTTCGTGGGGCAACAGAGAGCTTTTACCGCGAGTTTGAGTCGCTTGGCCGGTATATGTGCGCCTTTTTACAGCTGCACAAGCATCTTCAACCTTCGCCAACTTGATCCAGAGGACTCACACGGCCACAAAACTATTATTGTTGTTTAAAGTTTTATATAATGTAAATATGTAATTTTTGTCAGTTTAATGACCGTTTTAATTCATTTTGATTTTAAAAAAGTTCGCATTTGTGTTTCATCATCGATCCAGTATATCCAATCAAAGATATTTGAGGGCGAACGCAACGCCTTTCTGCTGTTGATGTGCGTTTACTTACCTACCTACACCTCTAAGCGACGCATAAATATTTACTAGAAATTTAGGCGTTTTATTAAAAACAAAGCATTGAAGTACTAGTTTTCCAAGGATTTATCTACCCAACCAATTTTTGCCATTAGGTAATAAACATGAATTTCAATATTGAACGAATACGTCCCACGAAATTGCAAATATTATCCATCATCTTGTACAACTGTATATGACATAACATGACTTGCTAAACAGTGCCCGTGTTTCATTTGTTCCCATTTATAGTGAAGTAAAGAATTTGAAATTTTACTTAACGCCTAACAATGCCACGCGCACGTCCTGCTAAAAAGGTAGCTTTAAATCAGGTCGAAATATAAGTTACATTTTTACATTTTAGGTATAGCTAAATTATGTTATTTATATATGTTTTGTTACTGAAGGCTAACTCCAACCCCGCAGCCGGCGCATCCACAAGTAAAGCTAGCTCCAGCACAGATACGAAATCTAAAAGAGGTAAGCGACCAGCTGAAGACGACGTTGAAGCGAACAAAGCAGTGCCAGCGAAATCTTCTCGTACTGCTCTTGGAAGGGCAAAGCTTCAAAATGTGGTGCCCAATGGCATAAATAATAACGGACCCTTAGACGACCAACCAAGGATAGAAGAAGCAGCTCCAAAATCTAGTCGAAAACGACCAGCACCTGCAGCGACGTTGGCGGATTTGATTACAGAGACTCCAGGAGCCCTACATTGTTTCGGCAATAATGACTGCGGTCAGTTAGGACTTGATCCTGACGTTGAAAAGAGAAAGTTTCCGGCTAAAGTACCGAATTTGGAAGGCAAAAAGGTATTTTTTAATTTAATTATTTGCTTTGGACCATCGCATAAACCATTGATCAATTATAGATGTGTTCGAAATTTAGTTACCACATTTTGAAAACTTCATTTTCCCTTTTCATTGCAGATAGTTGATATTGCTTGCGGTGGAATGCACACCTTGGCTTTAGAAGATAATGGGAAAGTTTGGAGCTTTGGTGTGAATGATGATAAGGCGTTAGGCAGAGCGACTGAAGAAGAAGAAGATGGTTTTGAGCCAGGCTTGGTTGATCTTCCCAAAGATGTCAAAGTCGTCCAAATAACTGCAGGTGATAGCCACTCCGCCGCACTGACTTCGACGGGTGAAGTGTATGTTTGGGGGTGCTTCAAGGTTAACTAACAAACAATTCCAATTTTTTAATAAGCAGCGGTAGCGGTGATGATAAATATTGCAATGAAATTAGCGTTTATCCCTTGGTTTTGTCGATTCTACTAGGACACCAACGGTAACTTCGGACTTGTTGCAGATGATGGAGAAATTTGTCGTCAACAACCCCAGAATATAACTGCGAGTTTGGGTGTTAAAATGAAAAAAATAGCATCTGGAGGACACCATCTAGCAATGCTTAGTGCAGATGATAACTTGTACACTTGTGGTACAGGTGATCAAGGTCAGTTAGGTAGACAAGAACCCACGGTTACAAGACCAGTGACAAGATCAATGAACAGAACCGCTGGCGAGCTTACAAAGAAACAATTTTTGTTAAACCCGACATTCGTTAAAGTTGGTAGAGGCAAGGCTTCCAACGTAAAAGATATTTGGACAGGAGAGTTCTCAACATACTGCACTAATGGGAAGGATATTTTTGTATTTGGTTTAAACAACTATTCCCAATTAGGAATTCCGAATACCAACGGCAAGAAAATTGTAATAAGTGTACCGACGAATAGCACAAACTTTAAGGGTAAGATGTGGAAGCAAATAGCTGCTGGACAGCACCATGCCATTGCTCTTGATGATAAGGGAATGGTATACAGCTTGGGGAGAGGTGATTATGGCCGATTGGGCCTTGGTGAAGGAATAGGTGACATGGTTGATAAGCCTACGCTGATTGAACAACTTTCCGAAACCAAGTGCCGTCGTATAGCTGCTGGAGCATCTACTTCCTACGCTGTTACCGAGGATGGAAAGTTATTTTCCTGGGGCTTTGGGGAAAATTGGCAGTTGGCCACTGGGGAAGACGAAGATGCATTAGTACCAAGCAAGACCTTCATTGGCCGTGACAAAGACTTCCCCAGTGAAGTCCTTAAAATTTCTGCTGGTGGCCAGCATGCGGCATTAACAATTAAATCAGAATAAAATGAAAATAAATTGATTTAGTTCTTAATATATATTATCCATCTGAATGAATAAAATGATTACGGATGCATCGTTTCTTAGCTCGCATAAATTATGTTTGTAAAGATTTCATTTGACTCAAGCGGATTTAGCTTTTATGTTAGTGCGTTTAGTAAAACCTGTTTATTTTGACGGTCGGTAAGGATTAAAAATTTTAATAATGTCGTCCCGTCATGTTGAATATGACGTAAAGTTAGATAATACGTATTTTATTTAATGTTATTTTCATGATTAAAACTAAAGCATGCATTTAATTATGAATTAATTTTTGAATTCTTATCTTTAAAATAAAAGTTTGAAATAATATCAAAATCTACCGTTCGTTTCATAAAGGAAGTTTATTTTAATTTGCAATTACTCTTAAGAACTTACATTTTGTGCCATAAAGTTATATATAAATTAACTTGATTTTAAAAATAAAATACACAGCACATAAGCAAAGAGATACAATAAATATCAACTACAACATAAGTTACGTAATTATTCGAACGCAAATAAAGATCTTAATGATATTTTTGTCATGATTTATCATCCTTGTTGATTGCTATAAATAAAATAAATTCTTTGATACGTAACGTACACAGATATAAATTAGCATGGAATTGTATTTGTCATTCGACTCCTGATGATCTGGTAGGTTCGACATGTCATAATAATTATTGGAATAGATACATAATTCTAAATGCCCTTCCTGTGATCCAGTTAAATTGTTAAAAAGTAAACTAAAACACAACACAATAAATACATATTCTGGATACTACAGTGTAGTCACTAACTATCATTATCACACAATGAAGATTTTATTAAATAGGGTACCTAATTAATGATGTGTCTACTCTACGTTCTTTTTATATTTGACACCACCATAAAATCATTGCTTACTCAAAAAGCTTAAAATTTAGACGTGTGACGTAATGATGTTTGTAACATCTTGATTAGTTTTTATAGTTTACATTTCATACAGACAACAAAAAGCTTTGACACATCAGTTTCGTCAAACTGCTCAATCAATATCTTTCCTCATTTACTGTTTAAGCCACACATTATTCTATCTCTACCTAGTTCAAAATTACTTTCTAATTTAATTTCTAATTAATTTCAATTTTTGATCCACCCCATCCCAGGTTCCAATGTTCCTAACTCTCATGGTACTTCTATTTAGAGACTCGATTCATTCAGGTCAATACAGTTTCATAGTCACTCCAATAATCTACCTGACCTAATCAATTTTATCAAACTCATTGACCCATCCACCACAAGTGCGCAAAAACGCTAATGCTCAGGCTGACTAGAAATGGGGGAAAAGGTACTTCATTAAACGGTAAAAAGGTACAGAAAATATCATACCCTGATTGTTAAGTCCACTGCTGCACCTTAATATGACTTCTGTTTGCAGTTATTCAACAATTTGTTTCGTCCAAGACGTTCTGATCAAAATTTAGCTTAGGAATACCTCGGGAGATAAGTTTGGGAATCAGTTTATGATGCTAAAAAGCATATATATTCACACATTTCTCCGAAAAGGAAAACTCATTAAACATTCAAAATTATAATTCATTTTGAATGCAAAGTGCTATCAACACAACTGTTTATCATAAGAGTATATTAATATAGTGTTCCTCTTAATTAACTGAATAATTAATGTATTATGAATATTCAGCAATATAAGTATTCAGCAAGATACAATGCAACCACTAACTATCCGGGGCAAAATGAGATTTTTGTCAAATGAGTAAACCAAGTTGAATTTGGGACCCTAAAATACATACATTTTTTTATTTTCCGGATATTTGTATAATTAAATACCTAAATTTTTTACATTTTGACGATATGGGTACGGTCCGTGTTATGTCTACTCTCCTTGCCTAAAACTAGCCCAATTTTAAGAGTATTACAGACGATAATGCAGTACCGTTTTAGAGGAGTTAATAGTTTGAATGAGATTTAGTTTTACAGTAATTAAGATTAATTGTACTGCAGATATGATAGCCTTTATTACGTTTACAAATGCAGATAAAGCGACATTTACACTTACAACTGTACAGTATCCATCCAAACATAAGAAGCAATGGTTAAGATATGACATTATTGGACATTGTCGAACACCTTAATTTCAGCAATTTCAAAGTTAAAAACATTTTCGCTTCCTATTACATACTGGTACTGTTTCACGCTTGCTGATGTCAATTCATCAAATGTAATTTCATCTTAAAAGATAATGTTCATGTATCCTTGTAACTACTTAAAGCCACGCCGCAAATGAATTAAAAGATGTGCCAAACTCATAATCTAAAACCCAATTTGATTATATTACGTTAGTTCACATAAATCCTTCCTCTCATTATTTTAAGACATGACATTACCTTAACATATACATTCCTCAATTCTATATGAAACGAGTCGTTTCAAACTACGAATAGTCTATCATTTTATACCAATATAACTGCATAATATTTATTATATGTACACATCAAAATCGATTTTAATTTAGAGTAGGATTTAGCTAAGGAGGTAATAAATACAGATAATTAACATACCATTCTTATTTTTATTTTTATAGCACGATATATTTTTCATTTTTGTATAGTTATTTCGTAGATTAAATTAATATCAGCGTATCATCTATGATTTAATCCTGAATCGATAATTCCTCAAAGTTACTAACCTGCATAATACTTTTTATTCTGTTCTGTTGGTTGAAATCCACCCGAAAGCGGAATTCTGTAGAACATGGGTCCATTTGTACTAGACTTTATCTCCAAAAAACTTTGTGATCTTCTACAGCGAATTTAAAGATACCGATGATGCAATATCGCAGCAAGTGCTAATTAAATTATGTTCTGTTTGATTTATAACCTTTTACGATGATTTGCTTTTCGCAACTTAATTTAAATATATATTTGCCCTTGTTGGCATTTTTAAAAGCCCATTTTAATCAACCAAATACAGTTTACATACAAACGAGATAGGAAACGTACAGTATTGTAATAATATGGATAGACAAACAATGAGATCTATATTTGCACAATATATTGAACAACGCTCTCGCACCATGTCGAAATAAATGACTTATTCATAGTTAGATTTTCTTTTGTTATATTCTTCCTTTCTGAACAAAAAAAAAACTATTTTGGACTTAAGCTGTCGCAGTAAATGTTCATAAAGAAGAATAATATATTTTAGGTGATGATGACTGATGACGTAGTAATTTGATGTGAATGATGTGATATTTTTAGAGTATAATCATGTCCCTGTCCGCCAAATAATGACTTTACGGCGACCGTGCTTAAAGGTTTAATTCGAGGGTGAGCAGAGAACCGAGTACTCCTCCAGTGACGGGCTTTTGCACAAATCGGTTTTCAAGGGAGTATCTGACGGTGACACTGCAACTAACGCTGAAAGCTCAATGTCTACAACATCATTCTTGGGCTTTCGTACTATCAAGCAGCTTTTCACTGGCTTGGACAACTTCAATTCCACATTCTGTTGCGGGGGATGATGAAGAGTCGACTTCATGGTGACTAGAGACCCTGACGGAATTCGGTTCGACTGTGGCTCGTTCTAAAATATAGGCAAGCAAAATGAATTATAAAATAAAATGTAAATATACTTCCGCTGTCGTCATTAGATCAGCGATCAGTCAAACAATAGTGCACACAACTGCGGTGGATGTATTTTTAGACATACATGCCGTAAGCGATCGGGTTTACAGCCAAAATCTAGCTTTAGTTTAGATTTTTCAGGAAGATAAATATTAGAATTTTATTAAAGAGTAAAACGCATTGTTCTCATGAGAAAAGCAACTACGAATGAGTGTCATGCTTCAGTATTTTCTGAATTAAATTGGAGATATGAGGGATTGCTTCACAAAGGCAAATAACACGACTTAAATGCGATGATGATTTGTGGTCTTTAATAAAATTGGAAGAAACACGTAAAGAATGAAGGAAATACATATAATTCTGACGCATAGGCGAGGGTTTGAGAAAAGATATCAATATCGAGATAATGTTTCACCAAGGTTGGGTTGTAGTAGGTACACATAATTCAATTATCTCACGAGTGGTGATGATTGCTTAAGGTTGAAGGTAGTATAGTGCAAGCATGCCACAGCAAATGGTCAAATTAAGAGATATCACAATAAAAAAAGAAAGTAAAAAATAAGTTATGGGCCATATATTAAACCCCTTTATCATTTGATGACCTACCCTGAGTACGAATGACGTAGTCATCTGGATATTATCAGAACTTCTCAGTTTCAACTGTCAAGACCCATTATGCTGGTAATGAGTCACGGAGCCAGAATTCGGGTTTTGAAATTTTACTTCTGTTGGAAAAGTTTTAGGAATCAGAGAGAGAACTATATTTTCTCTTCTTAACTTAATTCTTACTTTCTATTTCTTCTTAACTAATGCGGTATAACGTTCACCATTTTGACTGGTGGAGAAATTGATTAACTCGAAATAAAGAGAATTCAAAGTTAGCGTGGAAGAAAAAGGTAAAAGGTTCTTGTTTTGTTAATATGACACTACAACATGAGATCTCATACCTTTGTTGATGGGCATGTTTGAACCACCTTGCCTTCGAATTCCACTACTGCTGTTGTTCGAAGTGGAGCGTATTGTTGACTGAGTGATTCTGTCTGATCTTGTCATGAGAGAGTCCGTCAAAGAGGTGAAATCCGTTCGTCTTTGAGAAGTATCCCCGGTCGTTCCTGTACCAAACCTTCGCTTGTTTCCTGTCGCAGGACTCGACTTTCCAAGATTCGGGCAGCATTTCAGTGCCAGCCAGTTGATAAACTTGATTTTCCTTTTGCAAGAGAAAGAAAGTTCATTAATTGGATATGGTGACAAAGAAGAAATGAGACGCTGACTAGAAAGCTTCTCTGTAAATTATTCTTAGAAAATGAAAGAGACAGGCAGATGGAAACCGAAAGGGCACATTTGGTGCGAAGGAAAAGTAAGTCGTCGTATAGGACGTCATAAGAACTTTGATTTTGAGGTTGACACATAAAGATTTTGACAGAATGAGTACACACAGCTAGTCTAACTTCGCTTTCACTTACCTCAAATTCCTGCAGATATGAGTTGAGAACAAGCAGTAAATGATCGGATTCGCTGCTGAGTTCAATGGAGATAAGCTCGTGAAGAAAGTGCTCAGAGCTGTCATCGTTTGTGTTCTTGGAATGAAGTTGTACACCTGAAGCAGCGAGAATACGACGTACGGACTCGAACAGCAGATAAAAACTATACAAAATGTAGAAAGTACACTTAAATTCTTTCTTCATCATCATTCCTCTGCATTATATATAAAGAATTGTAAGATTTTTTTATATGAATCGTCATCGTGAAGAGGATCAGGTTTAGCAGTTCCGTTTTTCGAGGTTACCCTTCTCAGAATACCGTCTAAGGAAAAATAGTTTATAATTCAATGAAAAAGAAGAAAGAGGATAATTTGGCTCAGAGAAATTCTCCCTAAATTGAGAATTTTTATTCTATGAATCCTCTTAATTTGAAAAGATATCAGGTTTCCTTTTCTTACTTGAGGGTTTCTTTGCTTTTGGTGTAAGAATCCTTGATTGTGTCCATATTGTGTGTACCATGATGGTGTAACAGATCGCAATGATGAAAGCAGGGATGATGAAAAGCGCAATGGAAATGATTGTCATATACACCTGCCATTCCATCGGTTTCATGTCGATCCAGCATTGCGTAACAGTAGCTATTTGATGAGATAAAGACAACCAAAAAGCACACATAAGTATTTAAATACAAGGATTTCAGCTAGGCCAAGGACAATTTTGATTGCAAAGGGAGGGAAAATGATATGATATAAAGTGTCTACAAACTTTTGTAAGGTCACACGCTGAGCAATATGCAATTCAAAAACCACTTTTCCCTCAAACTTTCATTTGAAAAATTAAACCAACAATGGTGACACCCGTGCATACAATACAATAGGTATCTTTCTTTACATAAGCCTTGTGGTTACGACGGTAAACATGTTTTGCATAACCAATCTTCTAGCCTGTAAAACTAACAAAGAAATCGCACCTTGAAGTTTTCAAGAGAAAGTACAGACGTCAAATGGTTCGCATGAAGTTTTTTTTTTGAATAAAAGCCTTTAGAAAGTTAGAAATTCTAGAGCAAAAATTGTTTCAACAAATGGTACCCTACAATTTCATAATTTCTGCAATTAACATTCAATTAGTAGATTTGATTCAACTATGGAAGTTATATAAATTGGAAATTGTTTTTGTTGAAGCACAAAAGATTTTCCATATTCCATGGTCATCAATTAGTTCCACGCTAAAAAATCACTGTAACATAATCTTTTGCACTTCTCAGAAATTCATGNGAAATTGTTTTTGTTGAAGCACAAAAGATTTTCCATATTCCATGGTCATCAATTAGTTCCACGCTAAAAAATCACTGTAACATAATCTTTTGCACTTCTCAGAAATTCATGTGGATAAAGTTGTGAAATTAAAATGTTAAAATTATTCCGTCGTTCTTTAAATCCCAACCTCACGTAAATCCGTCAACTCAGCATTTTCACAACAAACAAAGTATAAAGTTTTAAACCTTTTTTCTCGAAATCTGGTGAGACACGAAAAGTTTGGAGAAAAAACTTATTTGCATACGTATTCTAAATTATTAAAACATGTGCCCGTAAAGGGAGCACTCAAGAAAAGGGATTTAAAACTCGCGATAAGTGCTCCACGTGTGAAGTGAAAGTTATTATACAAAATCTCTCCTCATAATTTCATAGCACTTTTAACACATCCACTATATGAAATCATAAAAGTAATAATAAAAAAACTTACTCCCGTATGGAGTTGTAAGGTTTTCCTCGTGGAATAGGAAAGCCGAGGGTAGAGCAAACGTAAATGATAGACCCCAGGCAGATGCAATTAAAATTCGAGCTCGCCTCCCTGCAAAGTAAGATGCTTTAGTAAATATTTAAGTACCTAAACAATTACATTAAATCCTGAAAATTTTATTTACTTACTTCCTACATTGTTCTTTCATTTAACCTGTGTTATTCATTAAATTAATGTTTTACAAGCTACCAACAAGCTTAGTATGTAAGCATACATGCCCTTGCCTTGAGCCAACTTTACTTTCAAAATAGATAGACCTTGGCCATCCCAAATCCAGCAACTGGAATGGTAAAAGTCACTTTCGGTCATATAGGCATTTGAAAAGTTGAAAGAATCTTTTTAGAAGTTAGATGAAATGTCAGCATTGTTTAATGTTTACAAAGAATTCCTCTGTGTAGCTAATATGGGAATAGGATGAGCACAAAGAACAATAGAAAAAGTGTGCTTTCAGATAACAGCAAAAGGGTGTTCGCATTTTGTATACTTTTCTTATGTGCAGTATATAGCATTGAACAATAAATATTTGTTTGGTAGTTTTGGTAGTTCAATTTCAGTAGACTTCTAACAAAACAGATATTTGATAACCTGTAAAACAATCATTGCGTTGAAAACTAGAGCTGGTAAATAGTAACTAGAACTTACAGCTTCCAGAGAATTTGAGAGGATGAG
>JAHZMX010000268.1:0-12102 GCA_027743895.1 Seira musarum
GAGAAAGTTTTTCATTTCAAAATCATGTTCACCATGTTTTCATGACATGTGAAATACCCGTGGTCCGGAAACCAGGGAAAGCAAGAACTTCATGAAAAATCAAGTGTGTTTTTCAGCAAATCGATGGAAAGGCGCTTATTTACTTATTTTGTATTTATTTGCTGAAAGCCTCTCTTCAAAAGACGAAAGGAGAGCATTTCATCATAATACGCTTATCTCTATGATATGACGAGGATGATGATGATGATAACTGTTACTATTATTCGAGTCATGAGCATGAGTACAGTACTCGTACACTCCATAAGTTTCCTTTTTTCATGACGGAGAAAATTATTACTGGTAAAACTAAACAGCTATATTTTCCAATTTTTAAAAAGAGAAATGTGTCTAAAGATGAAAAAAGTTGGTTCGAGTTTCTCTAGTCAGGCGAGTGAGTACCTTAATACCCAAATGTGATGCTACAATTTTCATTGCTGCTGTTGCCGCTACAGCGTAACTAGCATGTGAACACAAATGATGATGATAAGTAAGTAAGAGTGAGTCCATTCCACATGAAATTTTAAAGTGCCATTATTACAAGCTAACTTATTACATAAAGACGGCAACTTTTCTTTTTATGACTTTGTCCTCCTCAGCTACTACTTTTGATGTACATTCCTACACACATGCATATTTATGCATTTACTACGTAGGTATTTATGAAAAAGAAACTGAAACTGTGTTGAAGGTTGAATGAAGTTTTTTTTGTATCGTTCATCATGGAAGATGATGAGGATACTGCCAACAGAACTGCCTAAATAGTAAAAAGTTCTGATAATAAACTTTTACTTTTCTAGCAAAAATTATGAGAAGAGTAGAATACAATACATGGAAAAAGTAAACAGGAGCCGAGGGAGTATTTTTGCGCTCGTAATGTAATGTACTTTCAGCTTATCCATCTCTATTCTAGTTTTTTTATGCGTGATGGGATATGATATGATATGATGTGATGTGCGATACTTCTGTGAAGTAAAAATGCTGGTAATATAAACTACCAAGACTGAAGTGATGCATTCGTGATAAAGGTATATGCATAAACTCTGCTGCTTCATTATACTTTAAGAATGATGCTGATGATGATGAGACTTTTCTTCTTCAACTTGAAGACAAGTTTACATTTGCAAATAGAGACAAGTTATGAAGTTGTAGTGGAGCTTGTTTCATTACTGCAGAGAAGCTCAGGGTAGGGTAGGGTAGAGGAATGGATGATGAACTTACTAAACTCTCTAGAAAATTGTCAGCATCACAGGGCAACTACGGGGAACAAAGTCACCGTAGTTGAGGTAATTGGTAAACAGAAAGGTAGATGGTACCTATTGGTACCTTTCATTTAATTTTTGAGTAGCGGATTAGCATGAACCGCTGTCATTCCCTTTATGCATGTTTTTTGTTGTAGCATGATGAAATGCCTCCATAAGTCATACATGATGAGAGGATGAGAATGATGATTGAGAGGGGAGTCTTTTGTTTGAGTTTGTTTTTTTGGTTGACAGTTATTCCCTGGCAAGGAGAAGGAGAAGAATTATTTTGGAGACCGGTTTTAGTAATAGGAAAAAGAAAAAAATATTAAATTTTTTGATATCGGGATTTTTTTTAGTGAGAGTTTCTTTATAAAAATAGTTTCATTGAATCAGTGCAGTCAGAGCATCTGGCTGAAGGCATTTTGTTCGAAACAGAGAAACTGTTCCGAGGTTAAGTGTTGTATAATTTTCAATATAATTTTGCTGAATAAGTACCTATTGGTACCTTTCATTTAATTTTTGAGTAGCGGATTAGCATGAACCGCTGTCATTCCCTTTATGCATGTTTTTTTGTTGTAGCATGATGAAATGCCTCCATAAGTAATACATGATGAGAGGATGAGAATGATGATTGAGAGGGGAGTCTTTTGTTTGAGTTTTTGGTTGGCAGTTATTCCCTGGCAAGGACAAGGAGAGAAATATTTTGAGACCGGCTTTTAGGAATAGAAAAAAATTATTATATTATTTGATATCGGGATTTTTTTCAGTGACAATTTCTTTAAGAAAATAGTTACATTAAATCAGTGCAGTCAGAGCATCTGGCTGAAGTTATTGTGCTCGGGACAGTGAAACTGTTCCGAGGTTAGGTGTTGTATAATTTTCAATATCATTTAGCTGAATAAAAATACCCAAGCCGGTGATTGAATAATAACTCATTCTCCAGTTTTGGTGAAATCGAATTTCAATAGTCATAAAAGAGGAGTTTAGCTTGTTGTTTCATCCTATTCAATTCCAATGGATAACGATCTAGATGGAGGGTCTTCTGGAACCGAGTAAGTTGCTATTACCATTTTTGCATGCAATATTCATTGTTGAATCATCGAAACAGATCGAGTACGGTCTGATCATCATTCAATAATAATTGGTGTCACGAAACAGGCATTTCTCCATTGATAATTACGTTGCGCAAGGACCGACAGGCCACATAGGTCCGACAAAATTAGTGAGCATTTTAAAGAAGAAATACGGGGATGGATCTACTTTTGATTTTGCTCATTACGTCACAAAGTGTACTACAGACATCATTTGTGGTAAGAAACCGGATCAAGTTCGGCTTCGGTTAATTTTGCGTTTGGTGAGAAAAAATAAATTTTGTTTCATTTCAGAAACTGCAATGGGAATGGAGTTGAAAGCCCAGGATGGTGAAAATTTGGAATATAGTACAGCAATTAAAGAGTAAGCCCGAATGCTATTTTTTTTGTTAAGGTGTGTACCACTTTCATAAGAACTTGTGTGGTGGCTCTTCTGACGTCGTAAGCTGTCCCTGATTCTGTGATTATAAATTTGCAAATTGAATAGATATGAGGTCAGTGTGGCAAATAATGAAATGACTTGCCGCGAATTAATTGTATTTACTTTCCTCATGACTATGACCCACGTTCATCAAAATTCCTGGTGAAATGAGTACGATATTCTTGCTTAATCCTCAATGGTTCTGGGAATATTATTAGGCACCTCGAGTTATTTGAGTACCTTTCGGAAAGTTTCACATTGAAACTGTCCTTGTAATTGTGACATACCTCTTATGTAATGTATTGTCTTTTCCCCTAGACTGGCGGAAGTAATACAAGCTCGTGCTTTTAGACCATGGTTCCGCATTGAATTCCTTTGGACACGTTCCGAGCTTTACAGAAGACAAGAGAAATTGTTGAAGATATTACATGGATTTACAGATTCAGTAAGAATTCATGAATTTTCTGTGAATATTCAACGTTAAGCAGTGTCATAAGTTATCAAAATTCTTCAAAGGTGATCCAAAAACGTAAAAAGACTCGTGCTCTAAACAAAGAAAAAGGAAATCTGACGAATGATGACAATAAAGCGGAAAAAGAAGATGATGAAATGTTTTTCGGGAAAGGTGATAATGAATTTTTGGATAATCTGACATTCTGCATTAAATGTTTTAATCAATTGATTTCTTTTTACAGCGAAGAAGCGCAACGCATTTTTAGATTTACTTCTGGATGTGCAGGAAGAAGTCGGTGTAAACGAATTGTCCGATCAAGATATTCGTGAGGAAACGGATACATTCATGTTTGCGGGGCATGATACAACCTCGGCTAACATCAGTTTTACGATTTTTGCTTTGGGAGCGTATCCTGAAATACAAGCCAAGGTCAAAAACGGTTATTGAACCAGAGCCATGTCGGCAATTCAGGACACAAAATAATTTCAATTTATTGACAATTTAAATTTCAGGTTAAAGAAGAGCTAGACTCGATATTCGGTGACGATAAGGAACGTCCAGTAACTAACGATGATTTAGCAAAGATGAAGTATTTGGATTGTGTGATCAAAGAATCCTTGCGGCTCTATCCAAGTGCTCCCATGATCCAGAGATATTTGACGTCTGATTTGAAAATAGGTAATTCATTGAAATCCTTTAACACGATAGGTATAATTTTGACTGATCAATCACGAATTCGCTTCCCTAAAGTAAATCATGTGTTCCCGGGAAAATGTCCAAATTTGGAAATTGCATTTTTAAATTGGAGTAATTTTTGGAATGTTGCATATAAAACTCCATTAATGCTCATCTCAATTTTCCCAAATTTGGTCATTTTCTCAATTATACTTTCTGGTCAATATGACGGGCGGGAAAATATGAAATCCCTGTATTTCCCAACAAATTCATCACCTCCATTAATCTTTTTTTTTGCGTTGAATAGATGAAAACATCACAATCCCTGGCGATGTTACCGTTGCCATTTACATCTACCAGCTTCACCGAAACCCGGACTTCTTCCCAGATCCGGAAGTCTTTAAGCCAGAACGTTTTATTGATGGGAGCGCGAGTAAACACCCATTTGCTTATGTTCCCTTCTCAGCTGGACCACGGAACTGCATTGGTAAAAAAAATTATAAATAATTATTAATTTGGGCCTGGAAGTAATTTATTTGAATTATGTTATATAATTCTAGGACAAAAATTTGCCTTAATGGAGGAAAAAGTGATTATTGCAAATATGATCAGAAACTTTGAAATTGGAAATGTGAAAGATCCAAAGAATTTTGTATTTTACGGTGAGGTCACGCTCCGCTCTAAGGATGGAGTTCAGATCAAACTCAAGCCGCGTCCATAAAATTAAATTTACCTTTTTGAATCAAATTAAAAGTTGAAAATAAAGATAAATGGAATTTAAGATGGGTTACAAAGGCGATTGGGTTTTGACCAGTCATGGCCCGCGGGTAAAATGGTCATTTTACACACGACAACCCTGGCATTTCTCAAGTCAAGTATGAATATGTGAGTTCAATTAGCGTCATTATTACTCCACGCGCCTACATGCATTACATGATTTTGATGAGCATAAAAACATCAACATCAACAACGAAAACAACTTCACAGCTTATTGGTAAGTAGCCCAAGTCGACTCGACTGGACCGTATGAATACGAATCATATTAGAGTGATCATTGCATAATATAATGACCACCATAATAATAGCATTTTTTTTGCTACAATCATCATCATCGTCATAAGCATCGCTGCAGCATGTGACTGTGACTCCGACTCTGGCATGTGATAAGTTATCTGCCGCTCAACAGCACTTACGTTTTGGGATTGGGATAAAAAAGAGATATGTGCACAGTGAACGACTGACGACAGTGAGAGTAAGTAGCACATTTCATGGCCAACCTTATGCCCGCAAATTAAAGCTGTCCTAACCAGAGATGGCCAAGTCCATCTGATAAAAATGGGTTTCTATCTTTCCGTTTTAAAACGGGTTTAAACGGGTGGGCAAAAACAAGCAAGGACCGGACAAAAATGGGTTGACAAGGTAAAAATGGGTAAAAACGGGTTTTAATGGGTAAAAACGGGTTTTACTGGGTAAAAACGGGTTTTAATGGGTAAAAACAGGTTATACAGGTAAAAATAAGTAAATGGGCAAAAATGGGTGAACGGGGGGGTTTAAATGGGTTTAAACGTTCAAAAGTAAGTGGGTAAAATCGGGTTTAAATGGGCAAAATCATTTTTACCTATTTTACCCACTTTTACACATTTCCCCCCATTTTTACCCGTTTTTACCCATTTTTTGTCCTAACCAGAGATGGACGTTGTGGGGTTAAAGCGGGTTATAATAGTCAAAATAATGAATAAAATGCATTTTAAGTACTTCATAAAAATGGAAACGGATTCGGA
This sequence comes from Seira musarum, assembly GCA_027743895.1. Classification (NCBI taxonomy): domain Eukaryota; kingdom Metazoa; phylum Arthropoda; class Collembola; order Entomobryomorpha; family Entomobryidae; genus Seira; species Seira musarum. The sequence continues at coordinate 5,703 of JAHZMX010000268.1, forward strand.
ACGGATTTTACCAAGTTTAAATGTAAAATGGGTAAAATTACGATGAAATTATTGCGCACATTTAGACCCATTTTTAACGATTGCCATTTAATTTAGGAGTGAAATCGATTTTAAATTGGGCAAATAATATCAATTTCTTGTATCCATGGACTCAAACATATTCGAATGCAATACGGGATTGTACGTCCCAAACAGGGTTTTAATGGTCCACTCAATTTATATATGTGTCAGGTACGTTGAATTCTTGGTTATGTGATTAGAATGCCCACAATATAGACAAGTACCTTATTCATGTTATCAGAGTCCGATAATCGGACTCTGATGCCATTTTAGAATTTATTTTGGCGGAAATACTATTGATATATTTTTCCCGCGGTAAAAACCATTTAACTACAAAGCAGGGTTTTCAATTAAACCCATTCAATCGATTTTTCACTATCTTTTTTACCCACTTTAGTTTAAACCCATTTTTGCCAGTTTTTACCCATTTTTAACGATAAAGTTCCGGCTATAAGAATTTTAAATTAGGAAGACGCTCACGCTACTATCTGCAGATTTACGGTAGTAATACCTACCTACACTTATGTCCAGAGTAGTCTCTCAATTTCATTTGATTTAGCAGTAAAAACACTTCAATATTTTGGATTTAGACATGAGCCACAGTGAAGCCGCAAAATTACTCATTTACTTCGTGTTCGTCTTCCATGTCAGACTGATTGTGATTGTGAGACTGTCAGTAATTCAGTATTATTATTTTATTGAATGAATAAACTTGTGTAATTACAATTGTAGTGCAAGTCATTTTTAAAAGTTCAAAAATGGCTTTTGCGTTTGAAACAACGGATATTTTGGTGTGGGGATTGTTGAGTGTCTTCGTTTATTACATGATTTTCTATAAATCACGACGTGATAGACTTCTGGACGTATTTGCCGGTCCTGTAAGGCCTCCAATTATTGGACACACGCTTGATTTCCTACTGACTCCAAAAGAAGGTGAGTTTGACTTTGATTGAGTCGCTCTGAAAATTCACAATTTTACTTAAGCAATTTTGAAAAAATGAATGTACAATAAATTTTATGCAGAACTCTTTCCTCTAATTCTGAAATGGGGGAGGGAATATGGACCAGCCGTGAAAACATATTCGGGCTCGATGAGGTTTTTGATGATTAACCATCCAAAATATGTGGAGGTATGTCAATAAATTCAAACTTACTTTTTTAAAATTCATCCATAAAGAAATAGAGAGCTTTAGGTTTTAATATGCGGATATTTGAGTTTTCGACTTCGATATTCGGGAAAACGCTACCTGTGCATTACAAATATGCAAGGTAGAGCCAGAGTCTCATGATTCGGCCACAACAACATACATGTCAACATGCATGAAAGAATTCGTTCGACTGATTGTGAGATTTGAGATATATGACATACCACAAGAAATGTGAGCGAACGTACTTCCAAAATAGAGTAGCATCGACAGAATAGGGTAAAATGCAGAAATGGTCAACCGGTAAAAATGGGTTTTTTCTTTCCGTTTTAAAACGGGTCTAAACGACTGGGTAAAAACAAAGCAAGATCTGGGTAAAAATGGGTTAAAATGTAAAAAAAAGTGTAAAACGGCTGGGTAAAAACAGGACATAAATAGTTAAAGCGGGTTAAATAGTTCAAAGTAAGTAAATGAGTAAAACACTGGTTTAAATGGGTAAAATGGTTTTAAACGATCAGAAGTTAGTGGGTAAATATGGGTTTTTGCCCGTTTTACCTGATTTTACCATTTTTGCCCATTTCTACCTCTTTTTAACCCATTTTAACCCGTTTTTATATTCTACTCATTGGCAAGGTAATATCCGTCTCTGGTAAAATGGGTTTACACATATGTTTCAAAAGTAAAAAAAAAATATTTATTTTGAAATGATACCGGTTTAGTAATTCACAAACCTTAATTTTATTCAATTTAAAACTACCTTTTTTTTGCCCATTTTAATATTAAATCCATTTTATCCGTTCTGCTTTGCCTAAAAAGGTAAAAAGTCTAGTCAAACTTGGACATATTAAGAATTTAATTCCATTGACATTTACTCCATGCCTGCTGTAAAATATTTAAAAAGTCACTGACCGCATAATTATGAAACGCACCTTATTTTTTAAATTCATTTACCAATATATTGACAATCATTAATTTCACAGAAAATCCTAACGTCAAATTCACACATTAAGAAAGGTCATGATTACGACTTTGTAAAACCCTGGCTTGGCGACGGTCTTCTCTTGAGCACTGGTACGGGAAATTGCCTTGAATAAGATTGACAGTTTGTTGGACACTAATACAAAAACAAGATAAACTGATTTGACGACAATTGCAGGCCCAAAATGGGCACATCGAAGGAAAATGCTTACTCCTGCATTCCATTTCAAGATTCTTGAGGACTTCATGCCCATCTTTCACAAAGAATCTTTAAAATTGGTGAGCATCCTCAAAAAGAAGTATGGAGATGGGTCAAGTTTTGATTTCGTTCCATGCGTCACCAAATGCACTACTGACATTATTTGTGGTAAAAACCATCTTCAATATCCATCTTTCGATTAATTATGCTGAAATAGCATAAATTTCGAATATAAATACTTTATTTCAGAAACTGCGATGGGAATGGAGCTAAGGGCCCAAGATGGAGAAAACATGGAATACAGTGAAGCTGTCCGAGAGTGAGAGAAAATAAATAAAATGTGCTTTAAAATTCGGAAATTTAAATATTCAAATTTTCGCCAGATTTGGAGAAACTATGCAAGCACGTGCATTTAGACCTTGGTTCCGTTTTGAATTCCTTTGGAAGCATTCGGAGCTTTACAGACGTCAGGAGAAATGCCTCAAGATTTTGCATGAATTCACTGATTCCGTAAGTATGAATTTCATTTTGACTGACAATAAGAATGGAAAAAATCATTTTGGCAAGAATTGCATTGGCAAATATTTCAAAGTATCATTTTTGGAATGCCAGTCTGGAGAGCTCATTTAAGTTTGTTTTGCTCGAAATTACATCAAAATAATTTTTTTATTTTACTTTTAAGGTCATCAGTAAAAGAAAGAAGACTCGAGCTCAGAACAAAGAAAAAGAAGAAACCAAAGAAAATGGCAAATCATCGAATGAGAACGATGACGCCATTTATTTTGGAAAAGGTAGAATGAGAAAAAGCTTTTAAAATTAAGTTATTTTTTTAATTCGGAAAAAACAATTTAAATTGCATTTTCATTCAGCGAAAAAACGCAAAGCATTTTTGGATTTACTTCTGGATGTCCAGGAGGAAGTTGGGATAAATGAATTATCCGATCAGGATATTCGAGAGGAAACAGATACATTCATGTTCGCTGGTCATGATACCACCTCAACCAATATCAGCTTCACAATTTTCGCTTTGGGAGCATACCCCGAGATCCAAGCAAAGGTCAGGATCAGGAAAGTCTTTGGTAGCTTGATCTATCGGAATTTGATGAAAATTTGAATTATGAATAATGTAGGTTCATGAAGAGCTCCAATCAATATTTGGGGACGATAAAGACCGACCAATTACACCTGAGGATTTAGCGAAAATGAAGTATTTGGATTGTGTTATCAAAGAATCATTGAGGGTTTATCCAAGCGCTCCCTTCATTCAGAGATACTTGACGTCTGACTTGAAAATAGGTAATGCCAAGAAAAATCACATGCCTATAGATACGGCTTCATCCCAGCTATAAAGTTGATAAGAAAATCAGAAAATGAATTTCTACCGATGATGAAGAGTTCACGATCCAGTTTTTCCCAGGAAATTGTCCAAAATGGGAAAATTGATTTCAATCACGCTTTATTTATGCTTTGGTAGTAAATGCACTTGAGAGCGTGATGTTAGCGTCTCACTTTGCCCCAAAGTAGCTTTTTTGACACTGACACTTTCTGTGAAGTGGGAAATACCGGTATTTCCCATAAGTAATTTTTCCACTGTTTTGTTACATTTGTCTTGAATCTTTTTTTTAGATGAAAATTAAATTAATTTAAATAACTTGGATTTAAATTAATTTTGGAATTACATTTAAAATACTTAATTTCATTGCCAGGTCAAAAATTTGCCTTGATGGAAATGAAAGTGATTGTGGCAAACATGATCCGAAACTTTGAAGTGCGCAACGTACAAGATCCAAATGATCTTGTGTTCCAGGCAGAGCTAACGCTAAGGACTAAAGATGGTATTCTTATCAGACTAACGCCACGTTAAGCAATCAAATGTATTATCATTATCATGTTTATTTGTTCGTTCAATAAATTAAAACTATAAAGAAAACTGCAGCGTTTGAAATAAATAAATTGTAATATTCTGGTGTCGCAAGTCATACAAGAGTTGACTAGAATGTAAAATTTATGCGCCAAAGTCATTTCATTTTGCTTTGGAGATAGTTCCAAGGTCAGTAATCGTAAAAGCTGTCAAAGGAAGATGGAAACAATCGTAATCACTTGTGTTCCAGGCAGAGCTAACGCTAAGGACTAAAGATGGTATTCTTATCAGACTAACGCCACGTTAAGCAATCAAATGTATTATCATTATCATGTTAATTTGTTCGTTCAATAAATTAAAACTATAAAGAAAACTGCAGCGTTTGAAATGAATAAATTGTAATATTCTGGAGTCGCAAGTCACACAAGAGATGACTTGAATGTAAAATTTATGCGCCGAAGTCATTTCATTTTGCTTTGGAGATAGTTCCAAGGTCAGTAATCGTAAAAGCTGTCAAAGGAAAATGGAAACAATCGCAATCACATAGACCACAATCCACAAAATAATTTGGCACATTAACGAATTTCTGATAAATATACAGATGCACGAACCCTAAATAATCTGGATTGAAAGTAATTTTCGTGTCGTGTCAGAAAATAGAGAGCGAAGGGTAAATTTAATCAAAATGTATAAGGGATTATCTGAAAATAACGTTAAAAATGGACTGAAAAATTACTTAAGGTGTGTTTGAAACTTTTTGATAATTCAACAAAATTACCTTGAATTCACCAAAGATTTATCACTTATAAGAGTAGAAGAAATGAGTAGTGGTAAAAGTTGTCAATTGGACAGAATTACACTTTAATTAAAAATCATTTATTTCTGTATCCGATCTGATCGAGAATTTAGGACAAACAGCTATGCGCATTCTAACAAGCTTGAATTCACATTTCAAGATCATTTCTTAGTTTTCGAATTAGAATTATGTAACTTTATTCGTGGAAAATGGTAACGAAGATTTTAAAACAAATATTAAATTTTAGCGCGTTTCAAAACGCTTAATTTTTTTTAACTTTGTCCACGTTTTTCGCGGATTTGACGGAAACAATTTTTTGGGTTATTACGTGATCTGGTACATTTGACTTCATTCAATTGAAGAGGAAAACAAAATTGGCTTGTTCCTTTGAATCGTATGAAAGTTCTTTCATTTCTTAAAAAAAAGAGCCGACAAGGAAAAGACAAAAACAAAGTCATGCGATAAAGGCCACCTTTTTTTCAAGCAAAAGGCGTACTTCATTGTTTCCTTATACTTTTTTTGGTGAGGAAATCCTAAATTTTAAATTGTAATTTTTAAGTAATAATCATTTTCACGGATGCTTTTTTCTTCCTCAGAAAAGACCCATACGATTTTTTTCTTCCTTTGTTTTTTTCATAAACTTAAAATGAAGTATCGACACCGACATTTATTTTTTTCCTTCCCATTTCCCATTTTTTTTGCTTTGTCTGTCCAATTTGTTTACTTATTTTCTGAGACCATCATCATCCAATTGGAATTGTTATGAAACAAATTGTCTGACTTTATCATGTCAGCATCTCATCTTTTTTGTGTGTATCCAAACAAATCCAAAACCCGAAGATTTTTTTTCTTTGAACTTGTGTTTCTCTTGCTGTTGGGCTGTGTAAAGGCATTTTCCTAATTACTTTACAATTTTATTTTTTTTCCAACTCTTAAACAAAAATGAGTTGAAATACCGTATTTAACCTATTTTTGGTGCACGGATCCTTTAATTTCAACAGAATCGGATTTTGCGGGTGCCGGAGTTAATTTTTGGTTAATCTATTTCATCTGAAATTGAATAGCCTAATTCAGTTTTTTTTTTGAAATTTGAATTATGGTAAAGAACAAAAAATATTTTGAATATAACGCTCTGCGTGGAATGTCTCAAAGTGCCCCATTATAGCATTTGGCTTTTAAATGAATTTTCAGCAAATTTAAAGGAAAGGGAAACGGAAAATTTCTTGAAGTGCCGGTTTTCTCACAATTTAATTTTTCCCACCATCCAACCCTGCCAAAATAAAACTTAAAAGGACGCCGGGTTGTAATTAAAAGAAATACGGCATTTAATTTTCTTTTGATTTGTTTTGTAGTTGCGTGTT